>JANJYP010022326.1:0-10633 GCA_024605115.1 Rastrelliger brachysoma | reverse complement strand
TTAAGAATATATGTCACAGTAAAATCTGAAAGCTTTAACCATGGTCATGTTGTCTGAGCATGTCCACCAAGAGACAGGTCTCAATCTAACTTGTCACTCAGATGTTAACATTCAAAAGACAAAAGACAACCAGCTGTTGAGGAAATAGCAGATTTGCAGCCATTAAGCAGTTAAAGCAGGTTAAACAGATCTACACTGCAGTTGTTCGGTCTCGTAAAGTTCCATGTTTCACTCTGGGATTGAATACATTATATTGTTGTATTCAAGCATTACATTGTTACAAGTGCTAGACTTTTACTGCCACCTGTAGAGCATTAGTAGTATGGCATTCAAGAGTAGGCACATCTGACAACTGCAATGTTAGATCATACTTTTTAGTCAGTCACTTAAGCAGGTCAGTCTAGCAGAGATAAGCATAAAAGTATGTAGTAAGGCAGAGAGTGTGTGTGTGTGTGTGTGGAGATAATTACTTTACTCTGTAGTCAAACTGAATCAAAAGTTCACATCAGCCTGGCTAGTCTGAAAATCCCATTAAGAGATTGCCATGGTCATAGCAGCACAGTGTGTGTTTGTGAGTGAAGCAAAACAAAAACAAGAATATGTCAAGCAGGCAAACAAAGCTGTTGTGTTGCTGTTGGCCCCATCAGTGGCCGAGGACGCAGAGGTGCCCTCCCACCAGGAAATGGGAGGAATTGTGTTGTACTTGTTGTCAATCAGGATAAGATCCCATCCGATTGGATATCATGCTTCTCACCACTTACTCCTGCCCTCTATTTTTTTTTTTTTAATTATTATTAAAGCCAATTAAAACCAGTCAGCGTAACACCCAGCAAAATAAAACAAAAGCACAACCCAACATAAAGTCAAACCAAAATGGAAAAACTAAATTAAATCAAATTAAAAGCAAAATCTGTGTTAGCGCAAAATCAAACAGAAAAAAAATCGACACGGATCGAGATGTTTTCCGATGTCGTCTATAAACAATGCATGCAAAAGCAAATCCTAAGATTAAAAATCTAAAAAAAAAAACAAACAAAAAAAAAGACAGCACGTGTATGATCGCAGCCAAAAACAAACCAAAAAAGGTCGACACACAAACCTTCCTCCAGCATGCACCACCCGCTCCAGGTGTCCCTGGCAACCAACCACCCAACGCCCGCCCAACGGCCCCGCATGACAATGACCCCTACACCCCCATCAACCATCCCATGGAGGAATCAACCAAGGAAGTGTTTGGATTGTTGTTGGTTTTTGTTTGGTTACCTAGAAGGCTCATTTCTAACCTGCGGACCGCATGTTCGGAGACGCTGATGCTGCGGGAACGGAAAGCGTCCATGGCTGACAGGTCCCTTAGCTCTTTAACTCGAGAGCTGCTGCTATTGGCTACCGCCGCCGCCGCCTTCGCCACTTTTGCTGCTCGCAGACTGGGTTGTGATGAGTACCATGGTGAAGGGCGAGGGGAATGGGCCCCACGTCGAGGTTACAGTGGCAGTGGGTAGTAAGGGGGTGAGTCATCATGAGGGTGGTGGTGGTTTTGGAGTGTAGGGTGGGAATATGGTGTGTGGAAGTATACCAGGAGAGAGCAGGAATGGCGCACCAGAGCAACATGAGCAGGTGACCAAGCGGCACACGCCATGAAGGGGGTATGGGTGGGGGAGGGGTGGGAGGGTTACAGAGAACAGGACATAAAGTCAAAGGGCAGAGGTCACAGAAGGAAGGAGGGGCCAGGAGCAATGTAGGAAGAATCCAGGATGACACGACCACCCCCCAAAACCACAACCACAATGCAGCAACCAACCGCAGGCGGCAGGGGCAGGGGAAGGGGGTCGAATGAAGAATTGAAAGAAAAACAAAACAAGGTGAAAATTAACAGCAGTGAACACTATGAATCAGATTACAGGAGAGCGGAGTAAGAAAAGAGGATTTAGAAAATAAATATCAACTAAAAGAAAAACAGACAAGCTACAGCAGAGGGTAAAACAGCTTCTGCTATTCAGAAAAGAAAAATACACACCAAGTATTCAGGAGAGCAACAAAATAAACATTATTTCACACAGCAGGTACATAGTGAAGCCAAGGACTAGTATAGGAGAAGTAAAATAGTAGAGATGGACTCAGCACAGGCCTGATCAAATGGAAGCTTCAACACAAAAAAGAAAAAAAAACAGTTCCAACATAAAAATGAAATGCTGGGTTAAATCTGAGGGTTGGAGCACCACAAGTCAGCACTAAATATTCAGATGGAGCCTGGGAGGGTTTGACAAAACTATATAATGCACTTAGTCCAATAGATTTAAATGGTAAATGGGGTTTTTGGAAGTGTCGAAATCAGTATTAGTATTAGTATTTGTGACCAAAGGCTGGGTGTGGGGAAAAAAATATGCATCTGGTCACAAATAGATCTGAGATCTGACACGCAGCACTCCAACACCACAGTGGGCAATGCACAGCACACAGGCAGGTCACTTTGTGATTGATTACACAGTATGGGAACACTGAAAATGACTGAAATGAAGCATCAGTGGAAACTGATGTTAGCAAAGGTGCTGCATTACTACTGGGGCAGCGAGGGTGTTATGAGGTTTTTGGAGATTAACAAGAAAGTGTGGAGACCCAAGAAAGTTTGCAATGACTTGAGGGAAGAGATAAAAACAGAAGTAGACAAAGAGCCTGTGCCTGCTATTTCGTAATGACTGTTAAAAAGGCGCAAAATAGGAGAAGGAAATTTAATAAAAAGGCTCCAATTAATTAAAGAGCTAAAAAGCCAAAAAAAAATAATGAGGCACATGGGGAGACAAAGTAATCAATTTTGCTTAGTCTCAAAAAATATTGGTGACTTCTCTTCTTTTTGGTGACAAGCTGTTTTGGGTCTTTGAAATTTGCAATGGAAATATTGGTTCAATTAGCTGAAGATTAATCCACACTAAGCTGTTTTTGTGTGAAAAGCAGCGTGTATCCACACTGGTCTTTCCAGGCAGTTTTTGTTAAGATCTCTGCCTATACTAAACAAAACAATGGGAGACCAGCTAAATATCTTCATCCCTTTTTCAGTTGACAGAAAAACTGCACATCACAGTCAGTTAATCTACTGATTCTCAGCTGATTTTAAATCTATAAATCACCTACAGCGTTTTAGTGGGTTACTTCAAACGTTTGTTGTCGTACAACATTAAGACGATTAAGACACAACAACCGACAAACATTCACACCATGTACAGATGAGAATGGCGCCTTGCTGAGAAAAGCTTCCTTACACCTCTGTGTGAAAGACAGTGCATATTTGCACATGTGAAGTCTGCACTTATTGTGGTTTTAAAACAATGGTCAGATGGCGAGATGTGAAAGCAGGTCTTTCAACATGCTGCCACTGTGTATGCACTTGTATAAGCTACAGGTGGTGGACACAGTAACACAAACACGTGGATAAAACACCACAATCTGACAGGATACCAATACAAAATTTACATTATAAGCTCAACAAAATTAGAATGAAAGTCAAGTCTGTTTCCTCAGAATACATTATATTATACAGGTTCATGTTATTTTGTCCACCCGTGTATGTCATAAATATGAAAGGGAATTGAATANTCATGTTATTTTGTCCACCCGTGTATGTCATAAATATGAAAGGGAATCAAATAAAAAAAAGAAAAAGAACAAATCTCAAAATGTAAAAAGCATAAACAATAAATAAAATGAACTAATGATCACCATGGCAACCTGAGTGGAGTCACTGCAACCATCACGCCACAATTCCAGACATGCTGAGTCCCCTGTTACCTTGGCAACCCCAGCCCTCTTTACACAACAATGGCCGTATGGACAGCGTGTGGTGCTGCTGCGTTACTACGTCAGCGCTTGCCTCTGTGCGTGTACGTATAATTTACCTCTTGGGCCTTTCGTTGAGGCTGGTGCTGCGGGCGCGAAATGAACTTTGCTCGTGACCGTCATCAAATGGTAGAAGCGCATTGGAACGCAAACCCTGAGGACAAACAGACAAAAAGATGCCTATAAAAGCATAGAAATATGGCATCTACAAAAAATCTAAAACAATTCAGAAGATTTAAACAGAAAATAAGATTAAAACATTTAATTTGCTTTCTGAGAAGATGGATACTACTATCAAACATGATAATGATATGAATCTCCTTATCTAACGCTCAGAAAGAAAGCAAACAAGAATATTTCCCCAAATGTCAAATTACTCCCTTAAGAAATGATCTAATGATGCCTGGACAGCAAAATATTCTCAGGAACTGAAACTTATTATTAAAAAGGTGTAAAAGTTGCCAGGATAAAGGAACTTTTTTTCTCTAGTGGGAGTTATGCTTTTATTCTTGCTCTCAGTATCACACTGTTCTTTTTGGATCCTTCTATTTCTCTGTATTTATGATTTATTATTTGTATTTACAGATACAGTTTGGTTGAACCCTCTTCTTCATGTGTTTGGGTGGTGGACTGGGAGTTTTAAGGCAGTATTTTTTCTGATTCACATTGCTGATTAACATTTCAACTTATAAAAAAGCTCCAGCAACTAGTTGAAGTTTGCAGTTATGGCACTGAATAACAGACAACCAGAAACAAACATAATGTCTCCATCATCTGCATGGATGCATAAAAATCGCTACAGGTAGGAGGACAATCACACATGCACACACACCTTTGTGATGTACTGAACAAAGTCCTTGCGGAAGGGGAGTCTGCAGCGTATGAACCACATGGCAATCACATGGTGGGCCAGTGACACAATGTACTGGTTGAACCTGTAGGGAAGGAGAGAAACTGAAAGGTCTGAATTTGTCCATGAATCTAACACTGTGCATGTGTTTGTGTGTGTGTAAGAGCACTTACTTTGAAGGGTTAGTGTAGGGTAGTGAGATGGCAAACACGCTAACATACTGCTCAGCTACAAAGTTGGCATACAGATGAGGCAGGCGCACCAGAGCTATGAAACAGAAAAAAAGAAAGCAGACAAGAGCGAGAATTTTTCTCAGTTTATGCTGCATCCATTTATGAAAACTTTAACGCAACTAACTGACCTTGAATATTCAACAATGGTTTTAGAAAAAAAAAATGAAGAGAAGAACTGAAGAACTTTTTAGAAGAGCTTCTGGGACTCACTTGAGAGGAACTCAAGCATTGGAGATGCCATGGCAACAGTTGCAGAGATATGGGTGAGCTTGACAATGAGTGCGGGAAGGAGCTTGATCATAATTTCAGGCATCTCCACTGTGCACATTGTGAGGGCCACCACACACTGCTTGGCACAGCGGTAAATGAGGCCGGTCTCGAGGCAGTGAACCAGCTCTTTCTGCAGGGGAAAGGAAATAAAATAATATAAATGTGTGGATGTGACAGTCTCCATGCATGTGAGGAGTGTATGGTATACAGTAGCTTCACACAAGTGGAATACATTCAGGAGCAAACCCATAACACAAGACCACAAGTACCATTATTTCTCCTGCTTTGTACCTGTCTTGACTGCTCCAGGTAGTTGTGGTAGGAGGTGATTGCTGTGAGGACAGGAACCACCGCCAGCTGAACGTCAGTTCGTGAAAACCCCTCTGGGGTCTTCTTCAAGCGCTCTGATATCAGCCGATCCGTCACCTACACACAGATGAGAAAATTAGAAACACTGAATGACATTTGGTAGTGTGTAGAGGAAGTGAATTTGAATGTATTGAGCACAGTTAGGTTGAATGTGTATATATGTAGCCCTGCCTAAAGTCATAATGCATGAAAAGAATAACAGTATGTAAAAGTTGTATGACACAGAAAGTTCATGATAATAAAAACTTGTTAAAAGTGTAATAAAAATGCATAAATATATGTACAGGTTAAAATGTTAAATATTGTTAAAAAGAGCTCTGTTTCTTTAAAAAAAATCCATTGTGGAAAAGAACTAATTTGTTTGGTCTAAAATCAGCCGTGCAACCTAAACTGTTATCATTTGTCAATCTGTTTTTGTAATATTATTGGGTCTTTAACAAATTAACAGCCAATCTAAACCTTATATCAAAAAAGGGGCGGGACAAGTGGCGTAGGTCAGGGTAGTATGCATTTTGCAGATAGATGTACTGTTGTTTGAAGAGAAGAAAGACATGCGGCGTGTAACGGAGTAAATAAATATCTGTAAAAAGATTATTGCATTTAAATTACAGTTGTGTGGCGTCCTTATTAATTTTATAGGATAAAGGTAGAGATAAAAGCTGTGTTAAAACTCAACAGAGATAAATTAAAGGTTAACATATAATAGTTAAACAACGAACTCAGGCCCTATCTCACCGTAATACACACTCAAGGTAGAATATAACACAGCTACAAGGGATTTGGGTTACATATAAATATGCAATACCATGCAGCAGAGCATAGAGCAGAGCTGATCCAAGCTGCACGGTGAGGTGAGCAGCAGCACTTTGTACTGCAGCGCCCATGGCAGCTTGTCGAGAACCAGCTTCAGCACCTTCCAGTCCGTCTCCTATGAGAGAAATATAAATTGCATTCTGAATAATGTGGTTGCACATCTTTAAAGACAGCAGAGACATCGCTGTAATCATGTGCTGCAAGACTACGTGTTCTGCGCAACTTTATTCGCTACATGAGAGAATAAACACTGCAGCATTACCTACACTCAGTTATTTACTCCACAGGAGGAGCAGACATAATTTCTATGCAGACGTTACTCCATGCATGCCACTTATCTTGTCTGTGACTTGGATAGAATCATATTTGAGAGTGTGTGTTTGTGTGTGTACCATCTTGAGGCACTGCAGGATAACACTGAAGGCAGGAGAGTAGGGCAGGTAAGCTGAGCGTGTAGAGGGGAGAGGAGCAGCAGGGGGGGCAGGGCTGCCAGCTGGAGGAGATGTCGAACCTGTCGGCTTCTTCTCAGCGACTCGCTTCTCTGGTTCCCTAAAACAAAAACAATTTTCTTATATCATTAAGCTGACTGCATTGTAATAGGGCAACCAATTGCAGATGAGAGCTGTGGCAGGAATGGTGTGTGTGCAGCCTCACCCTGTGTCACAGTAGCAGTAAGGGCTGAACCTCATGGCCCCGTCTTTGTTGGGCACCCCCAGACGATGAAGAGAGTCCGCTCGCATCATCAGGAAGAAGTCAAACACCTGAAGGAAAGAGAGTTCAAAGGAAAAGAAGTTAACAGGCAAGTAAATTACAGATGCAGTCAGAGATATAGAAATACCCACAGACATATGAATCACCCCTACCTTGAGTCTAATGCTGGAAGAGATAGCTGAACAGTACTTGTTCTTGTAGTGAAGCTGCAGGTGGCTGATAAGCAACTCATAAACACGACTGGCATGGCTGGCAGGCAGACTGTAGAGTTTGCTCTGACAGGAGGAAAAAAAAGATGGAGGTTTATTATCAAACAGGTTCAATTAATTGTATTTTTGCCAAATTCATATATTGCCTTTTTTATGACTTAAAATCCAATATTATTAGATATAAATCTAAAATTAATCATCCTTCCTGTCTTGTTTACCCACATCACTAATGTAAACAACATCAGGGAACATAATTAACTTGCAATTTATGTTTACTTATAGGCTTATTGTTGATCTGTGTTTTATAAAACCTGTCAATAATTTCTGGGTGACAACAGGCTCAAATCTGGTGCTTTGAAATTTGTGGGTGAACCTTTTGGCTATATCTGAATGGAAGGAAGGAAGAAGAGAAAATGGAGAAAATTCAAATTAATGTTTTTCACTCATTTTTTTCTTATATTACTACCTCTCAAATGTTCATTTTAATGTTTTTTTTTGTGAATGTGAGCTCAATATCTACTTGTGTGTACCTGAAGGATTTCCAGTAGTCCCAGTATAGCAGTCCTAACGTCCTCCATAGGAGACTCTGCTGTGGGGTCTCTTTCAGAAACCTCCAAGGGCCCTGAACACACCAGAGAGCGGCTGGCCACCTGATGACAGAAATTCTCTCATTATACAAAAATAAAAAGGCCATTGTGAGAAAAAATGCAAGACATGGATGTGTGTGGGTGTGTGTGTGTGTGTGTGTGTGTGTGTGTACCCTCTCAATAATATCTAGCAGGCTGGTGAAGTGATGTGTGTTGCAGCCTTCAGCGAGATCCACCAGTAGCTGGGTGGCCTGTTTTCTGACAGCCAGGTCCCGGTCTTCAGCAATCCCACTGAGCTGGGGGATCACCACCATTTCAATCAGCTCGTCCTGGAACAGGTGGACAGAAAAAAAAAAAACAACATGCAATAGTCCAACATTCATTTCACATCTGTTCACAATGAATCCATTAAATATGCACTTCAGATACATAATGTGACCAAACACTGTCAGCCGTGCACTCAAGAACAGACTGGGGACATAATCACACTTTGTTTTTATACTTAAAACACACATATTATATTATGGTATTTTAATGAAAACATATGTAAAGTTAAGTAAACATTTTACAGATACTGGAGTAATCCACTATCAAACACTGTGTGGTGACATGGCTTGTGTGCTTAAGCATACAGACCTCATAGAGCTGTCGGTTGGTACTGAGAACGAAGGACAGGATATGAAGCACTTTGATCCTTATCACACTGCGAGTCTCGTTCCTTTCAAAGAGACAGCAAGATAACATTGAGAGACAAGAAACATTACCAAGAAGCAGAGATGGGACAAGACAGGAACTGAGGTGATAATTAACAGAGAGGGACACAAAGAACACTGAAATCTGTCACTGAGAGATGAGATATGATCACCGTCAGCTGTGTGCTCATCCTACCTGAAGAACTTCTCCATGAGGCGGTGAAGGCTCTGTATCCAGCTGTCCTTGGCAGGCTGGATCGACTGGGCCCTGTACGAGATGAGGGTCAGCACTGACGCATCCTGTCCCGTACGAGCACCCACCAAAAAAAATTAGTAAGATTAGAAACTGCAGAGTGTAAGGGGACTAAATGAAGGTATGGAGACAGAAACTCTAAAGAACTAACAGGTCTCTTATCAGCACATTTCTCCACCAGACTGAAGAACTTCTCTGTGGAGCCATGGTAACCGTTCTGCTCATACAGCTCTTCCACTGTCGTCAAGAGCTCATAGACGATGGCCTTCAACTCTGCACTGCCTATTGTCTGTGCAGACAAATGAGACAAGGTTGTTCAAGTAAGAACTGACTGAGCATGTACTGTTCGTTTGTTTAGATGACAGTATTATGTGTATGTGTGCGTGTGTGTGTGTGTGTACCTGGATCTGCTGCAGCAGTCGCTCTATGATGCCCAGCAGAATATCCCAGGTGACCACCTGCAGTTCTTTGCCATACTTCTTGATTAGTCTAGTGATGGAGAGGACGATTTCATACGACACCACTTCATTGGCACACGACATTGCCTGGGTGGAAGAGAACAGACAGCAGTAGTGATTATTCTCATTCCTCTAAGCTGGCTTCTATGTAGACATTCATGTATTATTTGTCAGTCAAGGCTCTTGTGAGTCCTTACATCCCAAGAAGGTGCAGCAGCTGATATATCAACACTGCATCATACCTGATATAACATTTTTACTTGGATCCGGCCTATGCTTCACACTCACTGCATGCTCGGCAAAGTGGCATATATGTAAATACACAACAAAAGTCACAGAGCAATGATTGAACAAAAAGAGACATCTGAGGAAAAAACAAAGTAATCGTTTGTTCCATTGTAATATCATTTCCAAAACCAAATCAAATCTAATACTGATCATTTTATTTATTATTATTATTTACTTATTTTATCATTTATAATAATTTTTGCTATTGACATTTTAACATGAGTACCAGACTGTATGCATGTGTTACCTTATAGAAAGATGGCAGAACAAGTGTGGGTGTGTTTTTAAGGGCAGGGAGTCTGTGTGCGCCCCACAGAGCCATCCCAACAAAGAATACTGCTCCTCTTAACAACGGCGCATCCTCCATGTATACCCTGGTGGAGAGTGTGTGCAGGCAGTTAGACAGACACATAAACACGACAAACACACCCTCTAATATATATTGAGTGATGTACAGCACGGTCAGAGATATGCTTCATTTGTGAGCAATACCTCTCTTCCATTATGCGGCACATGGTGTAAATAGCACTGTGGCCGAGGTGAGTTCCTAAGACCTTCCTCATCAGCTTGAGAGGCAGACAGCAGCACAAAAGGGGGAGAGCAAAAAGCAACAGAGGAGAGAAGATCAGAGGAGGCAGTTAGGAATTATGTCCCTTTAAATCAGAGCCTTCAGATAAAAGGAAAAAGGTGTGTGTGTGTGTGTATGAGGGAGCATACGTGTGTACGCTCTTACCTTCCAGCAGGATTCACAAAACTCCTTGACGTTGACAGTACGACAGAGCGTGATGATGAAGACAGTGAGAGAGTCTGAGGGCAGGCAGTTGTAACATACAACTGCATCCAGTACTTGTAGAGCCACCTGCAAACATCAAACACCACCATACACACATTTCACACACACATTAACACTACATATACCACTGCAGCAGTCCAACTACAGTCCAACTTTACCTGATACTGAAACTGAATATTTAAAAAATCTGCCGATTCATTATTGATGTTTCCCTAATTCATTTTAACATACAGTATCTCCAGGCTACAGTGTAAACAAAAACCCACCTCAATATCTGTT
>JANJYP010022298.1:0-15735 GCA_024605115.1 Rastrelliger brachysoma | reverse complement strand
AATACTGTGTGTCAGCTCTGGGCTTCTCATGACCTGTTTTTATGAAGTGTCTGGTTTTCTGGACCATGCGACCAAGAGAGAGCCAGAAGTGAGAGGGTGGAGAGTACAGACAGAAGTGTAGAAGAACAAACAGAGAAAGCGGGTCACTCTGGCTGGCCACAAAAAAAAANGAACAAACAGAGAAAGCGGGTCACTCTGGCTGGCCACAAAAATACCCCAAAACACCAAAAAAAGAAACTAAACTGTGATCCAATGAGAGACGTCTGGCTCATTGCATCACTTCGGTCCAATATCAGAGTGTGACCTCAGACTGCAGCAAGGAATGAGACTGTAACTCCTAAAATATAATCTTCTACTGACAGCCTCAAATTGTAATAAATGATGCTATACGCTCGAATACTCTTGCTCAATGGTTTCTTTGCCTCAAAAATCCATCATGTGCACATTTAAAAGGCACTTTTGTTCGTGTTTACTGACAAACACATAAAGCTGTCGGCTTTGTTTATTCCGAACTTAATCATCGTCTACAACCACGATCACTCATTATATGATGTTGGTAACTGTAATAAACAAAAACTGGTTTGTGAGTGGTCAAATATTCACTATGTATGTCCTCAAAAACAGCGAGGAGGTAAGCAGGTAAGAATTGTCATCTTTATTTAATGGACATCTTTCTACTACTACTAACAAGTAAACACCACTAGTTTTTACAGAAGCGATTACTCTCATTTATATGTCCTGAGAAAACCATTTATCTCCAAAATGTCACCTTTTTCAGAGGCCCGGACCTGAAACTTGGTGATAAAGCATTTTTGAGATACCTCAGTGGGTTTTGGAAAGAGCTTTATGTATGTAGCAGGTAGATGAATTTTCTCAGCATANAGTTTTTACAGAAGCGATTACTCTCATTTATATGTCCTGAGAAAACCATTTATCTCCAAAATGTCACCTTTTTCAGAGGCCCGGACCTGAAACTTGGTGATAAAGCATTTTTGAGATACCTCAGTGGGTTTTGGAAAGAGCTTTATGTATGTAGCAGGTAAATGAATTTTCTCAGCATCAAAAAGTCACCGGTGCCAATTTGAATGAGCTAAAGTCAAATCCACATGGAAAACTCAACTTAATTTATTGGACTTCTAGCACCTTTTACACAGGAAGTTTTGATTTAGATTCCATCAGGGTAGAAGTTTTACCTAATCAAAGACATGTATGTTAGGTTTAATACTCATGGCAGTGCATCTGGCTACTGATAAGAATGGGTCAAATGCAGAGAATACTTTTTCTTCATTGTGTGTGAGTGCTCTTTAAAATAAATTTGTCCTGATACATGCTTGCTAATACAGCTGGGCATCATGGTTTTAGCATGTCAAACCTCTCTCTATATCCATATCTCCTGCCTCTCTTCAATTTCAACTCTCAAAAGTAAGCACAGAAGCATCCAAAAATATAGTACGAGTTAAATAAACTGCAGTGTGTGTGTGTGTGTGTGTATATATATGTGTGTCTGTCTGTGTTTTCAAAGCAGAGGCAGAGCACGTCACAGAGCAGCATCAGTGTTACTCATTGATGTGTTATTAATAGTTTTTGGACAACAATGGAGCAGCACAAAGGAATAAGCTGTATCAGGCTTTCACTACACAGACTCGTCACTAGGATAATTGTTATATTTCTTTTCATGACATTTGTTAGGAAAATATAGAACATCTCCAGACTTATTATTTATCTGCTTTTCTCCACTCTACAACTCTACTTCTATTAAATGACAAGTAATCCAAAGACTCCTGTCTATATACGATAGCACACTTTTACATTTAGGCACAACTGACCTCAGTAATGTAGGTAACTCAGCAGCTCTCTATTCCAATTCCAACACAACAATCTCCTGCACTAAGTACTGTCCAAATAGAAACACTGACCTCCACCTCATCCGACACCTTTTGGGATAAACTGGAATGCCAAGACAAACCAACTCTCAACATTCAACAACAGTGGCCAACCCTAGGAATAATATTTGTCTTCCAATGTACTTTGGGTCATGTAATGTATCTGAATATTAAAAAAACCACTAGATATGTAGTTTTCTCAAAGCAGAAACACTATCCAAATCAAAACATGTTTCAACTGCCAATAAACTGCAGTTATGTTATTGACAGTGGATGTATCATGCACATTTCCTGGTTTATATTCCTATTATAGGACTCCACCGAAACATCTTGATATATAGCTTTTAAGACAGCGCTTTATTTGTTGTATACTAGCTTCTCAGTTTATCCCCTGTCTGAAACAGGTTGTTTTAGCCTGTCTCTATGAAGTTGTACAGAAATGAAAAAATGAATTTCATCCCACTATGGCTTTAAAAATCAGAGTAATTACTCATCTATCAGACGATGTGGTCCAAAAATTTTCCAAACTCTACTTTTGAATAAATCCGGGTTGAAAGTGTGTTTTTTTCATGTAGAAAAATGCAGACCAACAAGAAGAAAGCATGTTACCTCCCCTAAAGTTTTTTTGTTGTCCTCTCTTCTACCCCTGACATCCTGTTTGTACTGTATGTGTTGCAGTCTTTCAACATTTTCTCTTGTCTCCTTTCATTCCCTCTCCTCCCCATTGTCTCCTGCTCTACTACTGCCATGACTCAACATCTGGATGCAGCACCCTCTAATGATCACCATGTACACTGCAATGACTCACAGCCAGACTGCAAAGAACACACACACAAAGAGAAAAATGTACTCAAAATCTGATTTTGAACTCCTCCGAGAGACACGTTGCAATCTTTTTTTTTTCTCTTTCCCTTCAAGGCCCTATTGAACAGTCTTTATGCTTCTTCTCACAACCATTCCTCACGCTTTCTCATTTCCTCCTCTTCACCTTTGCTTCATACATGTTCTGTCTGACAAAAGACACACTTCCTCTCCTCCCCTTCAATCTTTTCATCTGTGTCTCATTCACTCTTTCCTTGTTGTTTGCTATGGAGAGATCACTGAGACAGGAACCATAAATAGGCGGCCCGGGCGGCTGCTGCTTCTTTTTAAACCTGCCATCAAAGATATTCATCATCATCAGGCTATTGATAATCAAGCACTATTGAGCCCTTTTATCCCCTAAGAGAATCATGCACTCACACATATGTCTTTCTTCGTCCAATCCACCTGTCCCATTGTACCAGACACCTCTGACAAGCTTTTTTTTTTTCTCCTTGCTGACAACAAAGGAGTACGTAAGAGATGGAACGAGTCTGAGGGGGAGTGTGAGGAGGAGGAGGGCTGAATGAGGCCTTCGACAAGCAGACCTCAGAGGAGAGTGTTTTACTCTTTGTGCTATATAGAGAACTGTCATTCAACAGTTTTGGGCTCGTCTCTGTGTTAGCTAACTGCGCTTTTTGTCTTTTGTTAAACAGAGGGGTTAAACAAGCCAGACTAAGCCAGCTGTGATCAGCTTCCAGCAAATCACAAACCAGAGATTGTTGATAACTATGCCCAAAATATTTTAAAGGCTCAGACACTCTGCACTACAGAAATAATGTCTGAGATGAGCATCAAAAGCACATCTGGGGTAAGTATAAACACCTCTTTGCCATTTGAAAGTGCAACAGGGACAGATAGAGGAAGATTGAGGTTACACAAGAATAGGCAGCAAAATAGAAAAATAGGAGGAAAAGCAGTGGTGTTTGGGGTGAATGATAAGAGCTGCAGGCGGTTTTAACCTCCTGAAGGGTCTAATTAACAGTTTAATGGGGTCCTGGAGCTCAGAGAAAGCAGAAGTGAGCACAGGCCTCTCGCTTCAAGCCACATCCTTAATGGATACAGCCGTTGCACAAAGGAGCTAAAAAACTGTTTTAAATGTGTCAAGAAGTAAAGGTGATAGACAGGAAAATGGTAAAATTGTAGAAGAAGAGAAGCCAAAGTGAAATGAGACAGGGGGAAGGGTGGACAGAGATGGAAATGCCCCAAAAAAGCACGCGAAGATGGAAGAGGAAAGGAAAAGAAAAGAATGGGGGAAACAAGAACATCTATTTTACTCATGAAAGTCGAGGAGTGGAAAACTTATCTGTGAGACAGTAAAACACTGCCTTCAGGCAGCTGTCAGCCAAGCTTCATCGAAGCATCTTTCTCCTCTCTCTGTCTCTTACTCACTCGCTCTGCTTTCCCTGCTCCACCATCAAAATACAGCAAATCAATCACCCTCCTGCAGCTACAACTCCTTCTGTTTAATACTCATCTATGCCATGACATCTGCACATACCTTTTGATTAACAGGAAGCTGATAAATACATGCTATGGTTTATAAAATGTTGCCTGAGGGTGAAATTCAACATTCGCAGCCACAGAGCTACACTTCTCAGCTCAGTTTGAATGCTTCTTGTGCTGGATCAGTGTAGGAATGCACTCATTTGGCTCTGTGCATGCACTCATATGTGAGGGTGTTCATTTGCATGTGTGTTTCTATGTGTGAGAGTTGCTTCTATAAATACAAGGTGTTGATGATGACAGTTAAGCGATTAAAGAAAGGAGGGGAAGATGAGCGGAAAGCGTGGAGCATGAGAAGAAGAAAGGATGGAGCCATTTTGCAACTCAAGACTAGAAAAAAGTATTGAGTAAGAATCCGTCTGATGTCATCCATCTCCCCTTTACAATCCAACTACACAGCTCACTGCCCTCCATCTCTATTCATCAATGAGATACATGATAAATCATAGCAGGAAAAACCTGCTACTCTTCAAGTGCGCTGGGATGATTGATTGAGGCAGAGATCGCCTGTAGCACTTGTCTCCCTGCGCAAAATTTCCTTTCCCACAACTCAGACTTTTCCCAGCCAGGGATTAGAGGAGCTGATGAGGGTCGATGGCTGCAGTCATCACTGATAATTCACCCATCTGTATTGCTCATATCCAAATATTTGCATGCAGCCAAGTTGCTTGCCAAAGTAGGTTTCACCACTCTGACCTACTTAAGTTGTTTTAAGCTGAATGACGGCGGTGGAAGAGTTCTGACTAAGACAGGAGTCTGCAAAGGGCGCGTACAGGGTTTACATTACAGGTTTTTGTAATGTAACAATCTTTTTCTTACCCTCTTAACTGCTCATTATATAGGAGTAATGTTCTGGTTACAATTTTTGGGGCATTGCAGCAGCTTAGCAAGAAGGTACACCACTCTATAGGACTAGTTGGGGCTTCAGGGTAATGATGCGTCAATGCTGAGTGATTGGTTCATTATTATGGCAGTACCTTGTATGGTATGACAACTGCAGAGCCGCCACTGATGCCCACGATTGGCAGAGCTGTCTGAGTGGAGAGGAAGTCCAGGATCTGTGCCACTTCTGCCACCTGAAGACAAAACAGACACATTCAATGATTGCCAGAAGGAAGTAGGAAATTTCACAGAATAATCAATTTTTTTGTGTAAGTTGTAATTCATGAAAAATGCCTTAAAGATATAATCAGTCATTCTAGAGAAAGACTGTGGGTATTTGAACCAAAAAACACAAACAAATACAATCTTCCCTTCCTGCTTGTTGAGAAGAAGATCCCAAAATATGGAGCACATAGTTTCATGTTTCAAGTTTAAGTTTAGCCAAGGCAATGACCAAAAGCAAATATGACAGGATCCACTGCTATGTGTCAGCCATAGTCACTTCTGTGCTTCCCACACTGTATCACAAGCAGAAAAAGAAAATCCTCTCTCCACCTCTCTGCAGCCTCCCAACCTCTCACTTGACCTGCATTTAGCATCTCTGTCCACAAAAGCAGCCGTCTGCCAGGTGCTGCTCCTGGAGCGCTGAAAGGACAAAGTGCCTTCAGCAGACTGACAGCAGAAATTTCCTGAACCAAAGTAGTTTGTGTGTCGGCTCCACAGGAGCAAATCAACAGTGTTTGTATTTATTGATTCATTGATACGGTTAATAATTTCAAAACACACAGCGGGATACTTGTGTGATTTAAACAGCTGCCTGTTCAGATTATGCTTCACTAAACACAACAGATATAGACTCATAGCTAAAAAAAATGTGGGGTTTCCACAAGAAATAGGAGTGTATGTGTACTGTGAGAAAACACTTTCTATGCAAATTGNTCTCTCTCTCTCTCTCTCTCTCTCTCTCTCTCTCTCTCTCTCTCTCTCTCTCTCTCTCTCTCAGCCGCCTTTCAGTACGTGCTGGTCATGTCCTCACACAGACAGCTGTTCTGTTGACTTCCCTCTGTCCAGTGTATGAGCAAAAAAAAACACCCAGCACCCTGCTGATTGGCAGGAATAGTGTTTCATCGCTCATGCTGTTTAGATGCCCATTTACAGAGCCAGGTCTGTGTATGAATACCAGGGTTGGAGGGGTGAGGGGGCAAGTGTGTGTGTGTGTGTGTGGGGGGGGGGGGGACGCATGCACTGAACGATCTTTCTCCAGAATCACTGACTCTACCTTTAAATTCAAATTAAATCCTAAATATGACTCATAGCCATGGTGATACTACAAGGATCAAACTGTTAAGCAACTAGCGACACTATGGAGCATTAAGTGGGTCCATTTTTTGCTGGTTGTTGTTCACAATACACACTCAGTGGTGATCTACAGATGAAGGTAACACACCAACAAACACAGCAGTACAGCAGCGAAGCAGTTAAGAAGACCGCTCGCTTGTAAACTTTGATGCAGACAACATAGGTTTCAAACTAATCAAAAAAACTATGTAAAAATGTGGCTTTGCAAATATTTAATGAGGATGGAAAGTGCAAAAGGAATGTATTTTAATAGATACACAATAGTGTACACAAGCCCTTTACAAGAAAAATCCACAGGGTAACTTTTAAAGTGTTCCAAAAAAAAAAAAAAGAAACATACAATTCAATGACAATTGCTCAAAATCCATGTGTCCAGCAGGGTCATTATACAGTACGGTCAAAAACAGCTAGTGCTACTTAATCATCAGGGGGAAAAAGTGTCCTGTTCAGTCATGTTTTTAAGGTGGCTGAATTAAAAGGATCAGTTTGTTCTGTATAAAATCTAATGACATAAACAAAACTTATGTAATTTCACTTCAAACATTCCTCAGTTAAATTTATCATCATTTGATAAAAGTCAGAGGTGGAAATAACAAATTACATCCATTTTACTTCTACTTAGGTAAAATGTCTTTAAAGGACTCCTCCCCCTGGTCTTGAGGGGGCTATTTATAGTTTTCTTTTGGTTTGATGTCACTTTTTTCTTTTTATGATCACAAACCATGAAAACACCATAATTTAATTTGAGCAAAGATAGTACATGCTTGGCATCTCAATTAGTTCTTCATTTTGACAGGACAGGTGCGTTTTATACATAAAAATGTTGCCTTGTGCAGCTTTACATGTGGGTGACTGAACACCGTGACTCTGAAGAGGATGTTTTACCAGGAAACTCAAAAATACATAAATCATTTTTACCTGAGTGCCGGCACCCCAGCCTACATCATCCTCAAACACCACGCCGTGCAGTCTCTCTGTTGCCATGGTATCGCAGAGGCGCGTCAGCAGGTCGCGGGGGTTTGTGTCGTTGACCAGCACAGTTACGGGGCTGACCACCACGGGCAGGTCGACAAAGTTTTCCCCACTGAGACGACCTCTGACCTCATTCTGGTAGCTGGAGCCGCTGAACACCACTGCTACGTTGATGGACGGGTGAAGGAGGAGCGGCCGGGCGTGCAGGGTGAGCGGGGAGGAGATGAGGAGCAGAAGGAAGAGGAGGAGGAGGAAGATAGGAGGCCAAGGAGAAGAGGGAGGATGTCCCCTGGGTATGGCCATGATGGCAGCCTACTGCCTAGAAAGGAGGTGTAGAAAGAGGGAGACAGAGGAAGGGAGAATGGAAAGGAGGAGAGCAACAGTCAAACATCGAAGCTGCTTTGCTTTTATGATATTTTTGACATAATGCCTCATAATCCGTCAGTACATATCCATCCCTTATTTCACTCTCCTGGTCTGCCTCTCTCTCTCACTCTGACCCTTTTGTATGATAGTATTAGCCCTGTATTTAGACTCTGGTATCATGAGGTAAAAGTGTGTATCTGTGTGCAAATGTACATGCATGTAATCCTTCATAATCCAACCCCTGTGTCATGACTGTAATCACATCTCCATCTATTCACATCTCTGAATCAGCGGGGGTGCACTCACACACAGACAGACACACACACACACACACGCACACACACAGTGCCCACAGGAAACCAAAACTGTCACACAGGTTATCCACCCTCACCACTGGGATTACATTACATTAACTTCAGCTGGCCTCGTTCTCTAAGAGGTGCGACCTCACCACAGAAACACAAGTGAAACAGCTGCAACACTAATTGCTGATGAAATATTTATATTTTTAAGTAACATCCTGAAGACCATAAAAAGCAACATACTGGTACTGCTTTTTTCCACTTGGTAGTGTTCATTTGAATTTAACTACCACCTTCAAATGTTGCCAAAACTGAAATTCAGTGATAGTGATGATGAGGATGTTAGTTAGGGTGATCACACACTAATCTCTAGTCTCACAGTGAAGGCAGGTTTAACACAGCTACAGAGCAACATTATCATTCATTTGGAGTCGTGTTTCGTCTTGTTAATCTAATATTCACTCTCCTTTAAATCTGTTTTTGACCTCTAGCAATCCTGAGGGAAATATCCAGCTCTTAAGCTGCTCCACTATGTTCACCAGCTAGTTGCTAATGGTGACCTTGCCATTTGGTGCTGAACAGGTAGTGTACAGTGAATTTTTTAGACGTCTTTCTCTGACAAAAGCCACCTGATGCAGCTAAATATGAGTGTGCGAAAGCGCTGAGAGTGAACCAAAACACTCTCCCACTTTCCCCGAGGGGAGCTGCAGAGTCACTGATCATTTCAGGTTCGTCACTAGGAAATACATTATTTTAGTAAAAATATTGTGTTGCCACCAGTTAGATATGTATTTTTTTCAGCTGAGCTCAATATAATCATTCAAGATTAGAAAAATAAGAATTGTCCAGTATACTTTTTTGATATAGTCCAATATCACAAATCACAAATTTGCCTCAAGGTGCAAAATACAACACTGTCCTTCCTTCCTTCTATCCTTCCCCCCTCTTTAACTGTAACATTAAAGACGTAGTGAAATGAAAAAATACATTCATGCTGAAGTTTTTAAATATCAAAATCTCTCTGTTGATGACACTCTGTAGTTAAAGGTAAAGGCAAATATAAATTTGTGCAGTCAAATGTGTTTTGGAAATGCAGCATACCTCTTCTGTCATATAAAACCACACTTGACTTAATTAGTGTCTGGATTGTAGCATCGCAAGGAGCAATACTACGCATGAGTTGTGTACTTGTATATCACTTGTTGACATCTTTACTTTCACAAAAGAGAGAGAACAAGCTGACTAATATCTCATTTGGCCTCCACCTCTTGATCTAATAGGCAGAGTGACGGAGATGTGGGTTGAAGAGGACAGTCTTTTAAACGAGCTCCAAACCACTGTGGTTCTCCTGAGACTCCATATGCCAAGTCCTGCTTACATTTGAGCATCAACTTGACGATCACCTTATAATTATACACCACACATCAGAAATACATCACATTAATGGTGCTAAAGATGTGCTGTTTGTCAAATCATAGGGACTTATATACAAAATGGGAATAATAACATTTAAAGCCCTACTCAGAGGATCTACCAAAAATGTTTAAATGTCTCCGTAACCTAATTCGAGGAAAGAAAGAAACAACAACCTTATCTTCCATAATATGGTAGTGTTCATTCTACATACAACTCACAGCAATGATACCTTCAGCATTTGCATGTGGATGAAGCCACTTCAATCAAAAGCGTGCCGTTTGAAGTTTGTTCCTTATTGAATCAATACCTTTGAAGCTTTGGTAAAGGCAGGTGGGCTTTCTTATAGCAAATAAAGATCTGCACATACACACACACACACACCCACACATATTTGATAGTGTTTTTATATAGACAGTCGGTCTCATCTGTGGCCATCAGAGACACACTGATAATTAACAGTACCTCCCAGCTTTGATTCAAAGCTACTTTCAAAGCAACACGGGGTTAAATGTGTCCCACCCCTCCTTACTGTTCATGCTCCTGGCATATCAATCGTCCATCTTAATGAGGTTTTTAAACTCCAGGGTTTTGAGCGCCCATTGTAATAAACATACAGTTCTTAAAAAGACAATACAACTCCTGTTATTAGATGCTACTCACAGATGAATACTTCTGTCAATACGTGGTCGAAGCTTGAACGATAAAATATTGAAGAGCATTTTTTGAGAAATAATTCATGGATCTGTGTGTTTTTGTTAAGTCTTTTAGACATACACCCCTTTTACGTTAATCTGATGGCAATTCAACATCAGTCTCGTGTCTGCATAACAACTTGAGTCGCTTTTACGTAACAGTTACGACGGCGATCTTGACATTTCTGTAACACTTTCATCACTTCCAAATCTGACTTAAAAGCTGTCAGATTAAAGTAAAGACCACAGCAGCACAAGATTAAACATGTACAGAGAGAGTGTGCCTTGTTCTTAGATTACTGCTATAGATTTATTATCTCAATCTTCATCTCTTATGCACAAAGAAAATTAAATCAGTTCACTTCTATGAAAAGCTGTGAAAGAGACTATTTTAAATTATCTCCTTGCCAGATCTGGTCATACTGGAGCAAAAAAAAAAAACCTTCATGCAACCACAGTAATAATCTGACCAGCATTATTAGTGCCCAGTGAGTAAGTAAGTAGAAAAATGCTTACAATATGTTTTCAGGATGAAGACAGCCTTAGAGATATGGTGATGTCTTCTTCAATATATATATCTGGGACTGCAAAACATTGCATATTGCCCTTGGTGTGTGCAATATCACTGAAAATATTAGAAACATATTAAGCAGTATCATCTGCATACACTGACATTTAGAAAATCTGCCCATTGTAGCATTATTATCAAGTCCATGTATACACAGAGGATTATTGGAGGCCAAACATAAATAAACCAATATTTCAAAATCTGAAATAGGACTTAGGCAGATTCCCCATGTGGTTTATACATATTTTATACACTGCAGTGGGCTGACTTACATAATTTTATCTCTTGTAAATCCTAGGATTGTTTGTTTTGACCTGCTGAGATCATTTAATTTGCATCTACTACTCCATTATATATTGATGAGAGCACACAAAGCAGCTGTAAACCCAGCACCCACTTGTATGTGTATTTTCTACTTAATTTAATTTATGCACTACACTTTGTCAACTCAAATGCTTTTGGAAATAACCATTCACTTTTAAACTACTTTTCAAATGTTACAACTTCAAACCAGCCAAATAGATAGCTATATGGTACAGTGCATGGCTAGATCAAGGGTTCATTTAACAGTGTAATCCCTGGGAAAGGGCATAATCGTGNTGTGTGTGTGTGTGTGTATGTGTGTGTAGTGGGGGTGGTGGTTTGGAAGTTGACGGAGTGGGTGTGTCTGCTCCAGATTAGTAGACATATAACAGAGTGTGATTATGGCATAGCAATAGGATGTAAACCACAATGTGCCACACGTGAATTTCAATCACACACAAAAACGTCACACAACAACAATAACTAGCAGACTGTCAACCTTTTAACAGTTTCAAACTATTTTAAATATATGAAAAAAAAGATGAAGGCAGAGGCAACAGCAGCAAGTAAGGGATTGTTAAAATTTTGTGTAGTCATATTATCTTTAAATCTTGTTGTGTTTGCACACTTATTTTGCAAAATTATATTCGCATGCACAGATCAAGTGAGTGAGCGTGGCGGTGCGTGAACAGGATTTTTATCATTATGTAGATTTCCAGATGGAGTGTGGCTCTGCCATGAGGGATAAAGTCTCTCCTCTCTTGCTGAGACTCAGGTAGGGTTGTACATGTGTCAGCATCGACATGACTACACACACACGCACACACACACATCTGAAAATCATCCAACCGTGTACTATTTATGAAAACTTACCATACAGCTGTGATAAGTTTTTGAAGACAAGATAGAACATTGAAGAGATGAACCGCGGGATTACTGTGTGACAGCGCACACAAATGAGGGAACCAAAGACTTGACAGAAAAAAGGGAAAACCTGTAACAACTCAGCAGCCTTTCCTATTCTCCACTGGTTGGTTCTCATATTGGTTGCAGGTTGATTTTAACAACTCTAAAGATTATTCAGGTATCATTTACTGAATGATAAAAAAAACACATTGCTACTACAAATACAAATATTTACAAATAGCATTAATTGTTCAGCAATTCTAAATATTTTAAGGGAGATTTTTTTTTCTGGAATTTGAATATCTTTGCATGTTTTACAGCTCAAAAAATAAATCATATGCTGCCTCTTTATGCAGCCCCTCAGTTCAATCTCTGTCTGAAATAGGCAGTTTTAGTTTCCTGTCTCTTTAAGATCCCACTCTGCTATTATTGGTCAGCTTCTGTGGACCTCAAAACACTACATACATAACAGTAGTAGTTAGATTTCACTTCTTCGTCCCATTCTTTATTTAGTACAGAAACTTCTTATTTACATCTGTACAGTTTCGAGCCTGAATCCATTCCAAAATATTCAAGTAGCCAATGTGAATGATGTGTTGAACAACCATAAAAACAACCGCTATGGAACAGACGCCATCCATGCACAATCTGACTTCTGTTCAAAGGGGCTGTAACAAACAAGGCATTTAGAGCAGACTGAAACCTGAGCATTTTACTTTAAGGGGGCATTTTTACAAACATCCATCTCAAGTTTTAAGTTTGTGAGCTTATTTAACATAGTCCTCTGACATTATGGCAGTATAAAAATAAAAGAAAATCACAAAAAGCAAGGATGTTCCCTTTAAAATTCTCAGCCTGTGACATCCAAAAAAAATGAAAAAAACTCACTCTTTCATTGAACTATTCACCTCTTTTGTTTTTGAAACATTCAGCGAGTCTTGATTCAGGTGTTTTATGGACTAAAAAAAACCTGTTTGTCCATTACCCATGTAATATTCTACATTTTTAGATGTCTGTAATAACAATAAAATGATATAAGAATGTTTTCTCCAAGCAAAAATGGTTAAGAATAACAACATTACTGATTGCGGATGCAGGACAAAATAAGACCGCCACACTCTACCTTATTGAAACAGAATAAACAACATAAGTATGTATATTATGAGAAAACCTGTTGGACAGCAGCCGGTGCTCTAGTCTCATATACCTCCTGGGACATACAGTATACAGTGGGGAACATTCAGTCATTTGACTGCTTAGCTGGGATATGATGGAGTCCCTGTACTGAGTCCCCAGGGGGCGGACAGGAAATGAGCAGAGAGGATCTAGTTGATGGGATGAGTATCATCACCAGAGAATTATCAACATGTCTGGTTTGAACCTTGTTTTAACCGCACCTTCGAAACTGATTTGATTGCATTAATTAGGGAGTTTGAATTAGTGGGCCGGTATTAACGTAGTAGACGGCCTTCCTCTCATCAACTTACTGCAGGCACGACGCTCTGACAGCTGCATGAAACATCAGGATCCTCTAGAGCCTCATTTATGCAGACTTGACATCATTCCAAGAAATCCCAGAGTGGAAATGTATTCTGCAGCAATGATTTCATTATTTTCTGATACTGGTATTCTGACTGATACCAGGAATTCATGATTAATACTGTTTATTTAAGAATTTATAATGCAAGTGTGCAAACGTGCTCGGCTTTAATGCCTTTAAGTTAATGATGTATGAAAAATGACTGTTGACATATATCTTTCACAAGTGGCAGCAGATATTATACGCCATCTTGGTTTTTACATGCACTCTATGGGTGTGAGTTGTGCTTCTTTTACTCAAAGTGGCTATAATCAGGTCTTTTTTTGCAGGTGTCAAACTGTGTAAAGTCAGAGGTGTTGCTCATAGTGATCAACCTACAAAGAATTATCACCCAACTCTGCAGCTCCTCTCAACTTTACAGAGCTTTATAGGATGTTTCAGCTCATCATTTAGCTTTTTAAGTCACTCTCATCGCTGTCATAGTAATGTTTTTGGCCGCAGCGGGCAGCTGTTTTCAGAGAAAAACTCTAAAAGCTCACTATATGCTTCCTGCTCAGCACCAAATGGCAAATAGACAAAGTTAGTGACCAGATGGTGAACATAGTGGGGCATCAAGCAGCTAAAGAGCCAGATATTTCCCTTAGGAGTTGGTAGCGACCAATAACAGAACTAATAATGAGTGAATATAGGATTTAAATTCATTGGGTGGACAGAAATATGACTCCAGATAGATGATTATTAGTTCAACAAATCAACTTAAAAGATGATTGTATGTCAGTCCTGTTTCTTCTGCCCTAAGTGGCCATTAAATTAGTGAATACAAGTTTAAAGGAGGTGCTCAGAAAGGATAACTTACAGCAAATTATCACTCACTCTGCACTTCCTCTTAACTCTACATAGCATTTTCACATCTTCATTTGCTTTTACAACATGCACCTTTACTATTTCACTTCCCTCTTTCCTCTCTCATTGGCATAATTTCCAGCTGCAGCTAATTGGCTCTAATAAAAACCCATTTTACTAGGCTGACAAACAATTTTAGCAACAAGGCGATGAACGTAGCGAAGCATTTAGCCGCTAAAGTGCCACATATTTCCCTCAGGAGTTGGTCGAGAGGAACACAGAACTAAAAGAGCACGTTTTTGACTTAGATTAATCAGATTACCAGAAATACAACTCAAATATTAATGCAAATGTTACTCTGGATCTGATAAATGTGTAAATAGCAACTCTTGGCTGAAACTCAAAAGGTGATGATCTGTTAGCGCTGTGTTGTGTGCTTCCACTGCCAAAAAATTAGTGTTAAGAGATGGAGTAAAACATTGCTAATTATCACTAATATGCCTGATATTGGCGTTTTTTTCTCTCCTAATACATAAAAGAGGCTCACTTTTCAAATGTCTGCATTGTTGCCCACATCTCAGATTTTTTTTTGTCAGCGATAGNATTGCTAATTATCACTAATATGCCTGATATTGGCGTTTTTTTTTCTCTCCTAATACATTACCAAGAGGCTCACTTTTCAGATGTCTGCATTGTTGCCCACATCTCAGATTTTTTTTGTCAGCGATAAAACTGTGTGAAAGCGAAAACTAAATGGCGATTCAGTCTTGATTACCAGGCTACACCTTCCCATCTGTGTTTTATGTGTTCAGCATTCCTCTGTTAAACAAACTTTAGAAGCAACAGTTACATGAAATGTGTCGGTCAGGCAGGTGGGGTTTGGTGTTAAGCTTGCGAAATGTGTTATAAATTATTTAGNGAAATGTGTCGGTCAGGCAGGTGGGGTTTGGTGTTAAGCTTGTGAAATGTGTTATAAATTATTTAGGACTTCAATAAATGTCATGCATTAAAAAAAAAAAAAAAAAACAGTCAGTCTGGATTAATGAGACTCCAGTCGATTTCGCAAGTCATTTTTATAACAGTCACATTAACGGTTTTGTATATGACAGCGTAAAAACCGGCACGGAGCTTGAACCACTCTGTCAACGTCAACCAGCTCAACCGCTCCACCCTTCTTCCCCTCTTCTCATCCCTCCATCCCTCCGTCTCTCCTCCTTATGGATGACTTGTAGAAGCACGGGGTTGATTTGTGAGTGTTACACATGCAGCTCACACAAGCACATGCACACAGCTAATAAACCCTCCACATACAAATTAAACTCACAATATGAATAAA
>JANJYP010022266.1:0-10241 GCA_024605115.1 Rastrelliger brachysoma | reverse complement strand
TAACGTTATAATGGAAAAATATAAAAACAACCCCTGTTTGCAATTAAGTCTTTCCATCCCATCCCCCACAACGCAGTTCAATCCAAGCTGCCATACTATATTTTCTTCTCTGAGTTCACTGCTTCCCTACACCATATGGCCAAGTATGTGATTTAATATAATTTTTCTGCTTCTAACCTTTTCTTTTCATCTTAGAAGATTGTTGCAACCATATTTATAGTATAGTTGTATGTATTTATTTATTTTTGCTAAAGTGGTTCTTAAAAAATAAGAGATTGTTTTCTCTCTTTGCAACCATGCTTGCTGCATTTGACCACACCCAGCTTCTATTTTGTCACAAAGGGGTGAAATTCATTATATAAAAGAACTTAGCAGAACACATGTTTTGAAACATTCATATGGGTGGGGGATCAGGCTAAGGTCTCATCTGGAATGTATAAAGCATAACAATACATCCCAACATCGCTCATCACTCTGGATCAAGCAAGAAGTTAGGCTAGGATATGAAGGAAAGCACTTCCTGTGCTTTCCTTCATATACATGAAAAATGTACCCTTTTGGAGGAGGACAGTTTTAGGTTAAAATGATTATCTAAAACATTTGTGTTTTTGGTGTTTTATGCTTTACATTTTGCAGATATTATCCCACAGCCAAATAGCCGTAGCAGAGGCTCTTATATTTATGCTAATTTATGACAGTAACCGTTGTTTACAGTAACTACACAGTTGTTTTTTTTTTATTTATTCCAATCCATTTAAGTTTTGTATAACTTCTAAAAAAAAAAAATAAAAAAAGAACAAAGAAAAAGAAAAACCTCAGCTTTATAACCCTTGATTAATTCATCAAGGTTACATTCAACAAAAAGAGAGTACTACAAATATATTATTGTGATGAATTTCTCACAAATTACTGCTTCAAGGTGAAGTTAAGGCATTTCACACAATGTGTTATGTTTTTTTCTTTATGTTTTCATGTGTGTGCATCATGTATGCAGATTTACGTCACACTGCCAGAGTTTATCAATCCACTCTCACCTCATCTGCTCTGCCACCAAGAGGAGCTGTCAGTAAGTTTGGTGAGAATCTTGTGTGACTGGCTGCTCTGGGCTGCAGTCCAGACCAAAGCCGACGGATGAGCACACACTCTTTGCTCCAAGCCAGGTTTTACAGCACTGGCCACAGTTTCTTTTTGTCAGGCCATTGTACAGGCACTAGCCATGCCAGCTATCACATACTGGATGGTATTACCACATTTCCCCTCCAAAAACTTGACCAGCTTTCATCTCAGATCATAAACAGGAAACTGGCACACCATGCGTGTTGTGTATCCCATTATCAAGTTTGGTTTCGTTTATCAAGAGTTGGATGACTCATAGCCTATAGGCAGTGAGCCTGATCGTGATAAAGAAAAAATGAAAGCTTGTTCAGCAGCTTGAACAAAATTATCTTGTTCATGATTTTTTTCTCCTTTCTTTTTCTTTCTCACACAAGGTAACAACCTGTTCTAAAGCTAATTATCCATTGACTTTCCTCTAAGCTGTTTCAGACAAACACTTAATAAAAATAAGTGCCATGTGTAACCATGTGTAAAAACCATCTGATGACCTAAGGGCAGAACTACACTTACCAGCACTAACCATCTAAACACATCTAGCATGTGAAAGTAAATGAGTTCAGTGCTAGGTGTTTATATTGGCATATCATGACCTTTAACCTGAGAAGCAGTCCTTTATGTCGTTTCTACAAAGCTACAACATATACATGCGCTAATAGTCATTTAAAGTCAGCTCTCAGTTCTCCAGGTAACCCTGATTTATGAAAGCGTTAGTTCTGGCAACTACAGCAAACATTTGGTGGTACACACCTTTTTTCACATAAAGTGTCAATTGGCAACCTGTAAGGGAAGTCCTGTGCTGTGCTGTCAAAGGAGCACAGATAAACTGCTTGAAAAAATAGCATAACAGCAGGAATGTGAAAACCATTGAAAACATGTAAACATGAATTATTTTCTCCCATGGGAGACATAGGGGATTTTAGCTACAGATCTCAAAACAAATTAATCATATGACTATGAGTGTTTATTCAGACACATTAGATTGGAATTAAAAATAACTAGCATGTACTGCGTCCAATGCAGCTTAGATACTCATCTGTAGATAAGAGGGCTGTGTAGAAATGAGAGCAAGGCGATTCAAATTGAATTCTTTCATTGCTTTTATTGCTTCATTCCAAACCCCTGAGGCCAGTATCGCTGTGATTCGAAGCAACAGTTTGTATGCTGGTTCTGCCTATTGGGATGTGTGTGCTGATGACATCGACTCCAACAGGAAGCCAGGGGCTAATGATTAGCACATGTTTAGGATCACTAGGGTGCCACAATCTGGAGTTCGTCATGCCGTATGTCTCTGATTTATTTGGTTGTTGTTGCTTCACAGGGAGGGACAGGCCATTTCTAAAGAGGAAGAAATGAGGCCCTCTCTTTTCTTAAAATTTTTGGCTCATTTTATCTGATTCAACACCCCACCAATGGAGATATTCAGCGTGGTCATGGTCCATTTTGGCGCTTTAGTCTAAAATGGGATAGGTGACACAAGGCAAACACAGCACGGATGCTGTAATGTGATTGTGTTTACACTTATATTGTGTTTCTTTCTCACACAGCAGTGAGATTTTCGATACACTGATAGCAGTCTTACAAAGATAAGCTACAGACAGTGTGTATTCAAATTTGTAGTCCTGGTTGTTTTCAAAGCACAGTCAATGAATCTGTAAGCCGTTTTTGTGAGACCATTTTATGCGTGTATATGGTACATGTCAACATGCATTCTAGTAACATCTAAAACTGTGAACAGTTTTAGATAGCCTTGCTAAGTGTGCAATCCTCTAACATAGGTCTAAGTCTGGAGGGCTCCCCCAGCTCCTGTCTGGTTTGTGGGATGTTATCTGATAGTCACTAAGTGGCGAAACACAAACACTAGGAGGAACACAGTGAGGCCAGTTCAGAATGAGGAAAGAGCCGTACACATCCTGGAAAGCAGAGAATGCTTCTGAAAGACAAATACCACTGTCTGCAATACAAAGAGGTCAAACTAACGCAAGCTATAACAAAGGTTATGAAGTCCTATGTGCAGCTGTGATGACCCATAAATGTAAAGAGAGATGACCTAAGAATTTCTTCTTGTGTGTGCATGCATGCTTATGTGTGTGTGTGTGTGTGTGTGTGTGTGTGTGAGTACAGGCGTTGTCAGTTCCTCCTGGTGACATTTGACCAGGCTGACTTAAGAGCTTGAGTGTTTCCTCTTGTTTTGGCAGCGGCTTCCATAGATGAAGAAGTATTGGGGCGTTTCGCCATTCCTTCATATTCCCACAAGTAAAACTGCTTGTCCAGCTGTCCCACTAAGACGTCCTCAAGGCAGCCAAGCAAGGGTCACATCCAAAACCAAAACCTAGTCCCTAATTGTTTCACTCTTCCCTCAGTCCCAATGTTTGCTATTCGAGCTGCAGCAGTCCAAAACTCATTTGGCCACTCCTGCAGGTGGAGCTCACTGCTGTACACCAGGGCTGTGCCTGAACTGAGACTGAGTCATTGTGTCACAGAAAAATGAACCATTCCAGTAATGTGCCTTGACTGTAATTCAAGTCTAGACTTGACTTTCGATATGAAAAATAATGTGAGCCTGACATAATGGTTGTGAATAAACACAAAACTGTCATGATTGGCATCAGTGTCAACACTAACACTGAACTGGCATTGCCTGTGACTTCTCACCTTTAACATATGATCTAAACAATATGTGTTGCTGTGATAAAAAAAAAAAAAATCAGATCTACATTATAATAGTTAGACCTAAAAGCAAAATAAATGTTATCACTGTGAAAATGCATTAGAATAAGTAAGAAATAATTATGTCAGTGTCAGCGGTATCAGTACTTTTGGCTCACCTGTGTCTGGATTAATCCCTCAGTGATAAGGGGTGTGCCGGTATCAAATTTCATCTGCAGCCTTGCCACAATGGCTGTGACTATAGTTACTAGTGTTGCACTGTTCCTACCTGTTTGTTCTGCAATACCTCAACTTTAAAAAGAAGAAAAGCTGTGTGTTTACATTTCATTTGTTTGGAAGAAATTGTTTTGGATGGTCTCCAGTGCTGTTAGCCGTATAAGGTAGATCATAACTCTTTAATTTTACGGTTGAGCTATGACTGACAGCACAAAATAATCAAAGGGATTGGTGCTAATTAGCATGCAGGGTAACATGAGAGAAACCATACCCTCATATATTCAGTCATCCTCAGAAGAGTTTAGGATGTGTCTTTTTTTTCATTTTGTTTTGGTAATGGTCATGTTTCATACTTCAGTATTTCTCACAAAAGCAAACAACAAGTGCATAAAAGATACATTAAAGATACAAAATGTGCATGTTTTTCCAAAAACATGATTTAATGTCCAACTACTGGTATTTTGAATACAATCCCAGAGATTATTAAACTGAATGAAGCTGTGAAGTAATAAAGAAAGGGTGGGGCACTTCTTAGCTCACCTTAGTGCTGCGGCATGTGTCAGTGTTTACACTAACAACAGTGTGCATTTAAAACTAAAAATAATGTCTATTGTTGTTATTTCCTGAATGGATTTTGTACATCAACAAAAGAAGCAAATCTACTCTCTTCTAATCTGCTTAGTATTATGTCCACAGTCAGTATGTCAGTAACAATGCAAAAATGTGCATGAATCCTTTCAGACTACGGAGGACCACTGAGACACTCGCACCTGCTCCAGCTGGGCAGGCATGTTTGACTTCTCACCCTGCTACAGCTGGCACTGCCTTCCCCCCGACCACTGCACCAATTACATCTTCATAAACAGCAGCACATCCAGCTGAGCGGTCAGCTGATTGTCAAAGAGCTCTCTCTCACTGCCCCCTCCAGTTTTGCCAGGACACAAGGCACTGCCTTGCCTGCCATCTCACAGTGAGCCTGGGCAGCAATCCACAGCTCCTCCCCTCACGTGTTTACAAACACAAACCACAGGAATCCACCTGATGGGCCAAAAACTGTGAGGGAAAGGAGAGAGAGAGACAGGCATGAGCTGTGCTCTCTGACTGCAGCAGCTGATCAAAATCATGTTTGGACTGGGATGGCTTCAAAGCAGCAAATGTGTGCTTGTTCTTTTGTCACTGTCGTCATTTACATTCTGGTTTGGCTTAAAACTTTGTCACTTGTAAGGAAATTGCCTGAGACCACAGTGTAATGAGGGATGCAGAAACACGGCGGGCTGTGGCAGGCAATCTTTGTCACTCATCCTTGAATCTTGTCAGCATGGAGATCCAAGCTGTTCCATCAATTTAGCATGAAGGAAAGAATACACCATGTTAAACTCCACTTGGCACTGGACAAACCTCTTTTCACCACAGACGCAGGAGTAAACAGAAAGCCAGCTTCACACATGCAGGCATTCTGGGCATACCGCGGGGCCTCCAGAGGGCTGGTCTGNACACACACACACACACACACACACACACACACACACACACACACACACACACGCACACACACACACACACACACTAAGTGGACATGTGTGTTTGATGAAGCTCAATTCACACACAGTTGAGTTCAGCCAGTCAATGGGGGGTCAGCAGGTCTGTCCAGTCACCTTTAATCATCTGGAACAAGGTAGAGTCATCTTCGCTGTCATGACAGTTATAGCTGAAATAGTTAGGGTTTCAAGTGTGGCCTGTAAAATAAACAAGAGATGTACTTTGCTAGATGGTGAACACCTTGGATGCAGGATCAGACGTTTAGAAACTATAAAAACATCACAGCTATAAATTGCACCAATAACACATGAATCATAAAATGAGTATCATAGATTCAAATAGATTTCATTGGATTGTGACAGGTTAAGTCATGTTATTGTTTTAGCATATTCATAATGTTTGTTAGATATATATGCATAGACAGTTGCCCATAAAATTACATTTTGAGGCTTTGTGGTTTGCACAATATATGATCATCCATACAATCCTTTGGATTTTAGCGCAATCCAGATGATAGGCTGCCACGGGAGAGGGTGGGGGTGTTTTGAAGGGGGAGGTTGGAGTAGGCCTATGGTGACGTGCAGGGCCTGCAGGGCGGTGTTCACAGGCGGAGAAAGAGTCTGACTGGGGTGTGTGAGCCACATCTGGAATAGTAGCTACAGAGGAAAGGAGACGCAGAACCTCGGTGATACTTCCCCAGCTCTCCACTCCAGTACTCCTTTTTTCCACGGAAACAAACTCCTTGCCTTTTTGTAAGTTGGACCATTGCGTTGGAGCATATTTCTTTAATCAGTGATTTGACTTTTTACTCTCATTCATACAGCAGGACTTTACGCATGGACTTTATGGATTTTGGATTTACTTGAAAATGTGCCTGTTACGCCTAACTAACCATGTCGTTGTATCATTTATGAAGTAGTACCTTATGTTTAGGTATGAGAGAAAACAGGAAATGGACAAGTACACACATGGCGGCTTTACGCTGGAATGTTTTTCATGCAGATGGCTTGAGTTTGTTTTACAACAGCATGCGTAGATTAGTCGTGAATCAGCCTTTGCTATTCATATCGACCTGTGGTTACGTTGCAGTCCTTTTTTTGTCTTCAGAACTGCTTATTCTGCAGAAGTTCATTGCTTATCTTAATGAGTTCTAATTAAATCATTTGATCTTAAATTGATCATACCGTCTCGTGAAATAAAGTTAAAGTTGTCTAAAGTTAAAGGAGAGATTTGTTTTCATTACAACAGCACAATTTCAAACTCAACATTTCGGCCCCATCGGGAAGAAATTATAGTTCTTTCCTTCTATTCTCTCTACGTTTGAATGTAAGGGGACACTTTCACGTTGAAGTAAACATTGCGGTTGGCGCAGAAGTAAGGATATTGCGCCATCTGGTGTCGGCTAGGGCGTAACGTTGAGCTCCAAATGTGACAGGGCTTTTGGTAGGATAGTAAATTCACGTGGCATGACATTTGTTTGTGTCTTGTGCGTTTCCTCTAGCTCCACTTGAAAATGCTGCTCATCCTGCTTGGAGTGCTAATCTTGCACTTAATCATTCTAATTCTTCTCATCGTGTCAACAGCAGCCAGTGTAAGTTTTTTCCCACTTTTTTTGTTTTGTTTTTCAATCAGTATACAATGGATTGCAGGTTATTGCTGCTTTAAAGTTAAGCCCTTTGTGACTTTGTTAAGAAAAGTGCTGAATACAGATTGTTATCATTACTTCTGGTTATAAACTGTTATTGTTGTTTTATACTTTATGTGTCTTGGATTGCACGGTGGACACTGCAATACATTTAAATGGGTGTGTTGTTATGTTTACCAGACCTGGTCTGTGGGTGGGGACAGGAGCACAGATCTATGGTACAGTTGCCAGACAACTAATGGAGGCTACCACTGTTCGCCAGCCAGCAATGAAGGTTTGTGAGCATTCTTGAAAAATGTCATATATTGTGCCTTGAATATATTCACAGTTGTGGAAAAGCTATGTGTGCATTCAGCTCTCCATCCTCCCTGTGCCACTTCTAGAATGGATCCAGGCGGTGCAAGCCCTCATGATCCTGTCCTTGCTCTTCTGCTTCTTCTCCCTCATTGCATTCCTATATCAGCTGTTCAGACTGGTCAAGGGAGGACGCTTTTTCTTCACCGCCATCTTCCAGATCTTGGCTAGTGAGTATGAGGCCGGCAGGTCACACCCTGAGCAGATGCTGGTGCAGTTATGATCTCATCTGCATTCGGTTCACATTATCCTAAACTCTTCTATTATCTCTCTTTTTTTATCAGGTCTGTTTGTGATGTGTGGGGCTATCATCTACACTGTGATGAGTCCGGATGATGGTTCTGTCACACATTACGGCTACGCTTACGTGCTGGCCTGGGTGGCTTTCCCTCTCTGTCTCATCAGTGGCCTCATTTATATCGTCCTGAGGAAGAAAGAATGAGAGAAGGAGTAGAGATGAAAAGAGTAGGGGTAGTAAGAAGACCCCTTACCACAACATCGCACTGTGCCTACTGCCCACAGACCATAGACTGACATCCAACAATACAACAAAAGCGTATCTGTCACTAACTGTTGTAAACACAAAAAGGAGACATTTACTGCTGGGAATCTTTATTTTTTTATGCTGTATTTCAGTACCTATTATTTTACCATCACATGCTGAAAAACATTATATGTATTTGCTTTGTGAGTTTCAACAAAAGCTAAGTGTCACTACACATGATTCCTGTGGTGTGTCTTGAAAATGTGTTTAGAAATGTTTTAGTGACATATTGACTTTTGTTGCATGCTGGCATCCTACAGTGCTTCCACAAATACATTGAGTGTGATAACAAAGACGAGTAATCCTGCCTTGATTCAGTACAAAGATGTACATAGTGTCTGTGGTTTTTAGACATATTTATAACATTTTTACATACATTTTTGTACATAGTGTTGTCAAGTTAACATTGTCATGCTCATTTATGTGATAGAGTTTGTGTCTCTCACAAATCATGCAGCTGTGCCAAAGAGATGTCGCTTCAACTGCCAGAGTATCAAACGTTTTTTTTTCTATGTTTTTGTTGTTTTTGAGTGTCTAATGCTTTGAACATTGTGGCTTAACTTAGAATATCTGTGTTTTTCTTGAAGGAAATGAGAAAATCCTCAAAAATTAAAGAAATAACACTAAGAAGAAGTATTTTTTTCCTGAATTATTATACTTGATATTCCAAATAACAAAATGTTGCATTTTGTAATCTAGTTTTAAGAAAATGGTGCTTTTTATCTACTATTCTTGACATGTATAGCCCACTTTGTGTTTGTGTATCTGCCTTGCAAGTGTTTCATGTCCTGTGATTAATTTGCTTTGTACAAACCCAATTTTGCATTTGTCAGTATTCTTCTAAATAAACTTTTGGAAATGAATTATTTTTACTGGTTGAAAAGTTGATAAGTATACATGTAGTTTTTACACTCCACATGTTGACCTGGTCTTCAGTAGTCTTACTCTGAACTTATGCTATGTGTTTTCATTTTTTATGAAATCCTGAGACTACCAAATGACAAAAGTGCATACAATTTATCATCAGGCACACAGAGATCCTTGTAGTAGCATAAATATTCCATTCAGTGGCGCTGTGACATAAAACACTCCCCAAACTGTCATTTATCAAAGGACNATTCCATTCAGTGGCGCTGTGACATAAAACACTCCCCAAACTCTGTCATTTATCAAAGGAGAAGATAGATATTGGTGAAGTATCTGTGCACCTCATTGTATGAAAAAAGTGCAACTCAACCAATCAAGTAAATCAAATATTTTTTCTTTAATTAGCACACAGTGAATTCTAATCAAATGGTTTCTGAACAGTGCTGCTGTACTCATATAGTCACTGATTTGCATCCAAACTGAAATAAAGTCATTAACACACAATCTATGATAGCACCACCTAGCAACAGTTGGAGGATATGTGTCTCCTTATCAAATGCTGGAAACTTGGCAGCATGTACAGACGTTATTGCAGCATAACAGCACAGACCAAAGAATGGTTCAGGAAAATGTCTCAAAAGCATTTCTGGGAAGAAAAGGAAATGAAAAAATCTGACATATTTGGCTTATTGGCAGCTCCAAGGTATTGTGTGCTTCTCAAGGAAAACAGATGTTTCTTTCACCAAACAGATTTCAGTGACCAATTTCTACAAAATCTTACATTTATCAAATCACTAACTGCCCATATTAAAGACATTTCTGATGTAAAAGCATGTTTTATGCTGAGATTTGATTTTAATTAAGGTCTTGAACAATATAGTAATTCACACAGAGCAAGGTGTTGTGTTGTTGAGAAATGACTGGAGACTGAATCTACCAAGCTGCAAGAGTCACCATTAGATGGTAGTAAAGAGGTATTCATGCATTCTGGTATTTGTTGTGCTCTACAGGTCTAGGGGGAGAAAGGGAGTCAAATTAAATGGACAGCTAGTGGATACTTATTGAAATGATGATTATTGAAATGATTTTGAGATCCAGTTGCTTATAGTCCCACTAGGTGGTGACAGCAACACACTTATGAAGTCTTGTCATTCATTTACTCCAGGGTGCCAGATTTTTTTTCTGAAAAGTAACCAAAACTCTGTAGTTTGTTGTTTGAGAAATATGGCATAGAATAGATTACATTTTCTCTATATTGAGGAACACATTTGTCCCACTCTGTTTCTGTTTAAA
>JANJYP010022263.1:0-12013 GCA_024605115.1 Rastrelliger brachysoma | reverse complement strand
AAGAACATGATGAATGCAATCTGACAGCTCATAATATCCCCTTTCCCCCCCTATGCTCTACATTTAGTACGATTCTAAGTCAATTAAAAAACTGTTTGATGTTGATACATCCAGACTTGGAAATTAAGCTCCAGTCTGGTAGTTTGTTAGTTTGCGTTACTGGTCTTCATGTCCGCAGGCTGTATAGCTTTTGCTGAGAGTATTTGAAAGGAGAATTGTTAACCGAGCTTTGGATAAACACACTGAGATGCACGCGTTCACTGATGTAATTTTATCCAAAATACAATAAAAACAGAATGGAAAGGGGGACTGGAAAAGTGGGAGGGTTCTCAGTGAAATGTAAATGACTCGGTGCTTGCACAGAAATGTATTTTTCAGGGAAGAAAAAAAAGGATTTATCTGTCGACAAGCACTTTCCTTGGCTACTTAAGAATGACATTAATGTTGCAGGGGAAGATGTTGCTGTGGTAATACTGGCTGTAAAGGGACTTGGAGGATTCTAGAGCACTCAGTATCTTCCAAATATCACTTTTACATTTACTTCAATTGAAAAGGTGAAAGCTTCTGCGTCTTGCTTAGACATTGTGTTAGTCCAATCTAGTTATAAGTAACTTTAAAAAATATTTTCAAATTTGCCCAAACATAATGTAGAGAAAGCTGAAAACTACATGAGTAGGTAAAGTGAAGGAAATGTGATTTCCTGTAATTCAATAGGTTGGTTTTGTGAAGACTGAAATGGAAGGTTTTTATGAATTGGCACAATCATGCCAAGACCGGAGAGGAAGCTTTCCAAAGTGAAAAATTCCATAATCAAAATTCAAACATTATGGGGAAGAAAATTGAATCACTGCTGAAACTCAGTGAGTAATTGTTCTTTTAGAGGCCCCACAGAGAAACCTGGGATCATACTTCCACCACATGACTTGCGTGTTGCATTCAAGATCACACCACTGCAGCCAGGGTTAAAACAATATAACTTCTACACGGGACAAATGTATAGTCCAGCAGAAATATACAGATGAGACAGAAATAGGAGATGTACTTAGTTTTCAAACTGTCACCAATTTCTGAGAGGTGTACTGAATAATGGAGCGGGAGAATGTGGGCACACCGACACGGTAAAAGGTTTTCGCTGTATTCTTTTTTTTTTTTTTTTTAAACTTGGTGTCACTGAAATGCGAGTAAGTGTTGTGTCATTGTGAAACAGTAGCTTTTGGTGCTCTCTGTCCCCTGTATCTTCACCTTGTTTTAAAGCTTTCATTCTCTCTGGCAGATCTGACAGATCAGCAACGATGTCCCATTGACCTGACAAAGGTCATCGTTCTACCTTAGTAGAAGGTGTTGGGTTCACTTTTGAGTATAACAAGATGAAGAACTGAACAGGTGTAAGAATTCAAGACACATGAGATCTTCTTGTTCACTTACTAACTTCTGTGTAACTGCATTAAATTATATTGTAGCAGCTGATATCAAGCTCAAAAGCTTTGTAATGCATCTTCAGGTGACACCTTCAGATTGCTTCCTTTGTTTAACCAAAAGCCAAAACAAAGATATTTAGGTTACTATCATATAAGAACAAAGATATAACAAAGAGAAGGAGAAAAACCTCACGTTACAAATTTGAACCATAAAATAATTTTTTTTCTTAAAAGACAACTTGAATGGGGATGTGCTGGTGCCCTCCAAATTCTGTCTCCATCACATAAATGTATTAAATAAAGGCAAAAATTGAAATAGAACAAGTCATAGCATTAACAGTCATGATAACAAATCTGTTAGGTATGAATCTGCACTGCCTTGAGCCAATTAGTGGCTTCAGAATGCTAACTTTAAATTTACATATTCAACAGATGATGATGTAGAATGGTTCAGCTCATCCAGAAGAAAGATGAGTCAACGCACCAGCTTTCATCTTCAGTGGAGCATATATGTTTATACCAGTTTTATGTTAGTTTGGACCACCACACCAACACACTGTTCAATAGACCAAATACCCTTCATAAAGCCATGCTGCTAGCATAGCTAAAAAACATGTAAATCAGTATCATGAACAGATGGAGTGAAGGGTAAACACACCAAAATGATGCTGCATAAAGAGTCTATCACCCTTTCAAGCTGACATACAGCATGAGGACCAGAATTCACTTATATTAGATAGCATCAAACTGAAGTGAGCTGTAGTCAGAAGGTTCTTCAGCAGCAATTACACTGCATTTTATCTAAAGATAAAAAAAGGAGCTAATGAGACCAAACATACCGAGGCAAACGTCACATGAAAGTTAAACTGACTATTATTTTAAAGGGTGTGGGGGGATCATAGAAGAAGCGAATCTTATCCAAATCGCTTCCATTCACACAAGCCTCCCACCCTCCTAACACCTTCTGTGAGCCTCCAATCCACAAGCCAGCACTACCTTCCCACCTCGGCAGTGGCTGAATGAATGATGAGTAATCGTGTAAGAGAGTGAGGTCATTATCGAGATGTGGAAGTTTGAATCAGCACACCGGAGGTTTCATTTGTGCTGCATTCACGACTCCTTTTGACTTTGAAGTGCGCAGTACACCTGACTTGTCGCGTGGAGACCGGTGTTTCTGCTCACTTCCGCTTTGTCTTTTTGAAGCTAAAGCAGGCTGATCTATTTTGAGACGGGCCTCTGCAATACTTCTCAAAAAGCTGGATGGAAGCAATTTGGGAAGCTGCCGTATAATGTAATGTTTGTGTATATGTAGAGTTCTTTTTACTGCAAACTTTCTTATTGCTGGCATGTGGAAGAAAAAGCGGAGAGGTATGTGTTTTTTGTGTCCATATGCACTATGTGTGTGTATGTGTGCGTGTGTCTAGATGAGATGAGGAAAGTAACTTTCAATATTTCACTAAGCCAAAACAAGATGAGATATATATGGTGCTTTATACATATGTAAAATCATATTAAACAGGAGTATGAAGGTCTGGTGTTTATGTATGGTGACCATATTGAAGTTCTACAGCATTATGCAGGCAAAAATCTAATCTAATCTAAAAGTCTGACCACAGTTGCCGGTCAGTTAATTTCATTTCATTTTATGTTAGCAGGAAAAAAACAGCAAAGAACTATAAAACTATCACCAGCTGTTAGCCTGACTCAGTTTAGAAAGTGTTTTCCAGCAGGCTTCCTGTGGTCCGTGAATGCTGACAATATTAATGCTGACAATCACAGCAACAATACAAGTTTGAGAAGTTCAGTATCCACTAACAGTCCCATTTCATGCTTTCATATACTTGCCTTCTGTATTAAAGAAGAAAATTCCTATACAGAGCATGTTAACTTGCGTATTAAATTACTACATGTATAGGAATCGCTGAAAGTGACAAACAGCAATCTCAAAAAAACTCTGATAACACTACGTATGCTACTTGACTGGCTGCTAAATAGCTAAATACTTCTGTCAGAAGTCAGTGGAGACCAAAACAGAGCAAAGTGTTAAATATATACACCAGGTGGACTGAATGTTGCATTGTATTTGCTGAATGTGTCAATACTTTTGCCATATCAACTTTGTTTCTACTGCCCGTGTACTTCATATTTTTTTGTTCTTTATTCTTTTTATTAAAGCTCTTTCTATTTTGCTACCAATTTGCTGCTGCAATAAAATAAACTTCCCCATAGTGAGACTAATAAAGGGATATTTTATGTTTAAAAATCCTGGTCTGACAATCATATATTTAATCGGTAATATCTTCAGTAGTGGTAGGAGTGGTACCTCAACATCCACATATTATGTAGTGCTTGTTAACATTTACTGTTTTTCTTAAATAACCTGCTACTGTATATAACTTAGGCTACAACTGTGTTATGAGTGTAAACTACATCATGAAGTGTGTGTTTTTCATGTAATCAGGGTAAGGTCAGGTTCTGACAAGTCTAAATATGGAAATCAGTCAATCTTTTACCTTCTTTGTTCTCAATTAACCTCTACCCACACTTATGTCAGCATCTTCATGTCGTTTTCTTCTCCAGCTCTTAGTCATTATTAGTGCAGAGGTGAATCTCCAGTGGACCTCCATGACACCAGGCAAGGTTGCTAGGAGACATGCAATGCAACTCCAAAGCCTCTAAAAATATCACAATATTATTATTTTCACCAGAGGTGTTTTTGTGTACGAGAAGACGTCAAACTCACACTGCACCACTGTGTGTGTGTGTGTGTGTGTGTGTGTGTGTGTGTGTGTGTGTGTGTGTGTGTGTGTGCGTGTGCCTCATGTTGCGTCTTCCTCAATACGTCAAGTCTGAATCATTCTATGGTGTCATTTGTTTTTATCTCAAGTGGATGGCTGCTATTTCTAGGTGGCACCACATATTTAGTTTAATTGAGTTAATTTGCACAGCGGTTATGTTAAAATATTACACAATAAAGATATTAAAAATTATATTGTAATTGTGCAGGAGAAGAAAGCAGAAGCCTAGAAGGCTTATACAAAGTCCTCCCTTCATTTCAACAAGTCATTAAAACATACTGAGTTATAAAAACAATACAACATCAAATATTTAGTCATTTCAAGGTTGTGCTTGTTTGTGAGCTACAAGGAAGAGTGTGTCAGGATACCCTCCCTTGAGTAAGCAGGTGAAAACAGATTTTAAGAAGGAAGAACTTCCCATAGTAGAACAAAATCTCACAGGGAATGTGTAAGTCTATGCCACAGAGTAAATAATGGGATCAGAGATGTTATCCACTCTCTGTGTAGGCAAAGCATTTTACTTTTAGTGCATGACCCAAAACAGACAAGACCATGATATGGAACACCAGCTTAGTATTGCTTGAGTAGACTCTGATGGCTGGAAACAAATAGAGTTTGGCGCTGCTATCCAACATAGCTGTGTATGATACAGTGTGTCCTAAATGCTCTGTGACAGTAATACAAGCCTTTGTCTGTTTAGATCTATACAGTGTTTAGGATCGGAGGGAGGAGAGCGCTCCATTAGTATCCTGTGCTCTAACTGTTTTGAGGCCTTCTGCTTTACTTTAAGCACATGATCCTGCTTCTCAAACTTGGTTTAGCACGTGTTTCTTTAGCATGTGTGCCTAATTTACCCAAGATAGAGTTGCACCTCTGCCTACTGTCGTTTCTTGATGTCCATCTCTTAGATAAGGACTATTGGCACTCTGACTTTTTTAATTTGCTAGGGAGATTCAACTTTAACCAAGCCATCTGTCCTTTTAGCACTATACTACTGCATAATACTTCTTTCAAAATGAGTCATCTAGAAAAGTCAGCCAGATACTCATGGAGGTAATGCTTGTTTAATTACCAAATTTAAAGCAACAGTCTTTTCTGCTAGCAAAAAAATGCTTAAAGCATGAATACGTATTTTGATGGTAAATCAGCCATATTATCATTGAGAACTGCATTTCAGCCATGTAAGGACAAAGAGAGGTTTTGACAGGCCTAGTAAAAATAAACTAGGGGGGGGATGGTATTTTGTGAGTGGTCAATTCCCAGAATTTATCTGTGGTCAGGACTGTAGCCTTGACTTGTAGTCTGTTATTCTGTAGGTCGTAATCATTTCTGTCCTGTTCAGCTATTATTGCTCTTGCTGTTCATGCTAACACCTCAGTAGACTTTATTTTATTTATTCCTTCGAAAAAATGCTGTTAAAATTTAATTTATCATCTCTGAGAATGTGTGTACCAGAAATGGCACACATAGAAAACACATAGCAGGGGTTTTTAATTAGCACCATGAACCTGCTGTAATATGAATTGCTGCTGTGTTAAATTCATTTTAGAAGGGTTATAGCCTTGATGAATATAATTTTGTTAATAGGAAACATAAAGTTGTTATTAACTGACCGGCGTCCATGTGGTCACTGCCTTTACCCTGTTATTGCCTCTTCTTGTCTATCTGTGCCTTTGCCTCCCTACGTCAGCCTCCACCCTGAGTGCCTGCATCTGTAAGCCTCTCTACCTGGCTGTCTGTCGCCCGCCTGTCAGTCTGACTATCTACCTATCAATCTGTGAGTATGTCCGCCTGCGTGTGGTGATAAGGAGCCGTGGGTGTCTGTAGCCCTGACACCAGCTGATTCATGCCGGCCTCTTTCCCTTTAGGGGGCCGATTTGTGAGAAAATCCCCAACAACTCATGCTGACTTTGTGTGCGTGAGTGTATATCTGTTTGTCAGGCTGTTTGCATGTGCGTGTGTGTGCTGTGCCAGGATCATCTGTCAAAACAAAGATGACATGGAGCTGTAATTCTTTTATTGACATATTTCACTTCCTGTGCATCACTTGGGCCTGATTTAATATTTGAATTCCACCTTTTTTTAAAAAAAAAAAAAAAAAGAATGAAACCATTTATTTACAGAAGTGTGTCCAAGTCTCTCCCACCCACCAGATGGGTGAAATCAATATGGCATAAAAGATGAATGAGTAAAAGCACAATGTGTTGCAAACTCAACTTAAAAGTTGATGACTTCCATCACTACAAGGTCACTATTTGATTGAAGTTAAAAATGTATGTGTTTTTGTGTGATTCAATCAATTCAGATGAGTCAGGCAAAGCTGTGCACATTTGTGACAATCGAGATTTGTGACAAATCAAGAAAGCGTAAATAACCTCCAACAATGTGCGCATAAATACACCTAAACATACATGTCCTTTAATTTTCCCATTTGATTTTTCACCTGGAGGTTAAAGCCAAGCTAATGTCCTACCCAAACAGTAACTTCACATGAATCCACTTTTTTGAGTTAGTAAATTTTGTCTATTGTCACTTTATTACAGTCAGTTCATCCTTGCCCTAGTTAATTTCCTTTTTCTGGGGAAAATCCAGTAATTGTATCTTCTAGAGACCCTGAAATCTATGATGTTCTCTGGTTCAATCCACCCCCAAACTACAAGGCAATGTCATATTTACCCATGAGAATAGTAGCTGTAGATATAGTTTGCCTGGGGCATATTTACCACTTCTCAACCACTCATTCACATCCCCTAGTCTGTCAATCTCCGCTGCCTGTGCTGCATCTGCTGGTACCTGGCTAAGATAAACTAGCAGTTCAAATGGCTGTGAACCACCACTTTGGCCGTCAGTGGGGGTGAAGATTTAGGGTGACTGAAGTAAGATGTATGCCTTTAATAGGTGATGTAGATGTTAAGTTAATATGTGTGACTGTAGTTCTGTGAATTCTGAATCAATCTATACATTAAAGCAATTGAAGACAGAAAGATAGAGGGATACTGAATCAATAATCTGAACTGTGAAAGGGCATGGGAATGTCAGTGGTCAAAGGATAATGTTTGTTTGACGTTAAGCTAATTCAGTGTCAAATTGTTTTTTCAGTAATGTATCTTGTCCTCACCTGGTTGAATAAAATGTTTTTTTTTTTCATCAACCAAGAATCTTACCTAGTTGGTCTGCCTTGATCTTCTATAGTATTTTACAACATTATATCGTTACAGGTAACAGTGGTTATAGGTCACTGATAAATGCTTTTGATACCCAGACAAATGTCATTATTTTTATGTCCTGTTTTGTTCGACTGTGGTTCAGACATTCATGAAAGAAGTGCCTCTGATGTTGATTTTCTTTCACATTTACACGCGATGACTTTTAATTGTCAGTGTCATTAAAATAAAGGAAGGGCCTCACATTGACTGGCTATGCTAAGCACCCTAAATCATGACAGATCACAGCCTCAAAGAATACACCAAAAACTTCTAGGCTTGCTTTTTCTCTCTGCTCTGTACTGTCTTAAAACCATCCCACTGCTTGATGTAGTCCTCAATCCAAAGATGGAGAGAGAATGCTGATGGAGAGCAGGCGGTAGTACACAGCACAAATGCCCAGTTTTATAAAGAGAAAATGAAAAATGCAGTTTTATGGCATTCAGTCACACGGCACATCTACTTAGTGGAAAAGACAACGTACTGATGGATATATTACATGATTTTGATACCTATGCAAACATGTTTCTGGGAAATGTATTTGAATTTATCACATACTCCCCCGACACTGTGCAAACAATCTTCAGTTCATACAGACAAATGCATCACAAGGCTGCAAATGTCAGATATTGGGAGGAAGAAGATTGAGGTCTGTATACTGAAACACACTTCCTGTCAGTGCTGATCTAAACGTGCCCTGTCTTTTTATTGTGCGATTTGGCATGTTGTAAGTAAGCACTCATGAACAGGGCCAAAATCTCAGTTCAGGGAATTAGTCCCAGAAGCAGGAGGAGCACAGAGGCAACAGAAGCAGGACTTGTGATACTGGTTATAGTGGCTTCAGGTTATGGGTTATGGTCTGCTTTCTGAATGTGAACTGACTGACCATGTTAGGATTTAAGGTAAATGTCTTCAAACTCGGTTGGCTGACCTGAGGTGAACTCTGCTCTGTACCCATCTGTCATTTATGGCAGTGGGTCTGTCATCTAAGTGGCTCTGCCCCTATTTGCCAAAAGCTACTCTCAGAAATCCCAAGCTCTCAGGCTCCCAGATTGACTGGGATCAAGTGTGCTGACAGGGAAATGAAGAAGGGACTCTAGCTAAGCAGTAGACGGACCCACTGGATGGCATTTAGCATCTACCTTTCCATTGTATTATTTACCACTCCATGATGTTATCCCTACTTTATCTGCTGTTTTTCACTCAAAAGTTTTGTTGTTGTGTTTGTGGCGAGGGACTGCCTGGAATGACACAGAAGAGTCAGAATGAAATAACATGGCTCTGTACTGTTTTGGCTTCAGTACAACTCTGTTGAAAGAATGTATATTCAACACACCCAGAGCCTGTTTGCTGAGATAATTAAATTCTCAAAGGATGCGAGGAGACGCAACACGTAAATTAATTTGAGCTGCAGCTACAGACAGGATTTATGCCGCTTTGGCGGGAGCGTTCACTTCCAGAACAAATAAATGGGATGTTTTTGAAATTAATTACTGTTCCAGTGCGTCATTAAAGAGTATCAGTTATCAGATGACTTTGAAATACACACTTGGCTCTTTTGATGTGTTAATGATGACAAAGTAAATCATCCTCTCTACCATGGAGGAGTTGGAGAGACAGACATAGAAAAAGGAAAAAGCAAAGAGCATCAATGTGTAAAAAAACTAAGGAAAATGAAAAGACATGCAAAGAAATAAATGGCAGGAAGCAACAGTCCATGCTTATAGAATAAGGTCTATTTTATATCAAAGCCATTAACATGAAGGTTATGGACTTCATGGTTCAGACACTAAAACATTTCTGTTCCTCTTTTTATTCCCCATGCACCATCCCTGAGAAGGTTTCAAGTGGGGGTTCAGATCCCGCCTTAGGCTCGTTCAGTCTACTCTAAAAGATACAAGCTTCATTCACTTCAAATGAAGCAACATGCCGCTGAATGTAGGCCAGAATTACAGCAGATATGACTGATTGTGTTTCAGTCTCTCCTCTGTGGTAATGTAGGGCTGGATTTAATAGCCTGGCTGTTAATCCATGTCAAGGAAGGCAGAAAAGGCCCATTTGACATGGGCTAACTTCCCTCTGTAATTAGAAAACCTCATTAAGTTCATTAAGTCATTCCTTGTGTTGGGGGATTTGTTTTACATGCGTCGCCAGCAGACTCAGGCCACCACTACCAGAATGTAGGCTAACTGAGGCTGTGTTCATTGGATACAGTATAAAGTGAAAAGTAATTGGGGTTTACCAATTACCAGTAAATGTAAAAGGAAAACAGATTCTGATGGTTGCACCACAATGCTACATTTTTTCTATCATGACCAACTGTTTTCACTCATAAGGGTCCTTGGCTCCAGCTATCAGTCTACTCTAACAAGTCCACAAATGGGGTATAATGGAATTATAGTAGCACCATTTTGATGGGGAAGGATATCAGTGTGACACATTCCTGAAAGGCTCTTTGTCTTCTATTTATCGGAGGCCTTGAGCACACAAAGGTGGGGAATACCTTTTGCAGCCTCGGGTAGCGACACAGTAACAGATGACTAGATGCCACCGCCAGAGGAGTTGTGTGTTTGTGTGTGTGTGTGTGTGTGTGTGTGTGTGTGTGTGTGTGTGTGTGTGTGTGTGTGTGTGTGTGTTTTTCTAGTTTTGGCTCCTGGACCCAATGATTCCAATTTGGGTGTCAGTGAGAGCAGCGATTCATCATTGGCTGGATTACTTAGTGGGCCGAGAGCAGGGGGCTATTCATCTCTGTGGCTGACACAACCCTGGCCAGAGAGACGCCATGCTGCCAGCGCTACCACTGCTGCTGATGCAGATGGTGCAAAACAAAGTCCTAGAAAACACACGCAGATGCACATGAATATACTCCATCACAGATACATAAACACACACAACAGAAAGTCACTTTTACTGTACGGAAATATTATTTCACCTATGACTATTTTCAAACACAACTAAGTCTACAGCCATCAGCAAGTGGAAATGTCTCAGCAAAGGGGGGATGAATGTGTATACCAGATGTTATGTGCATCCAATAGACATTACTATTAAATCTCATGATGGCACTAGAGCAGGGGTCAGCAACCTGCGGCTCTGGAGCCACGTTATACTGTGGCTCCATGTGACTTAGGAAAATAAATTATAAGCAGAGTCTGTACGTAATGGAGGCTAGGGAAGGCTGAGCCTCCCCAAATTTTATCCTGGAAAATTGTGAAATCATGTACTGTATAATAGCCTAATATGCACACATCATGTGTGGTTGTGAAGGTGTTGCTGCAGCTGCGGCCAGCCACCTGTTCATCATATGATGATGAGTTGGGAGTGAGAACGCTTTGCCATGGTGATAGTTAGCTGCAGGGTGATTGTTGGACAAATAACCAATCAACCACCGCCAGTCACTTTAGCGTGTGTTTTTTGAAATGTAGGCTAGTCTCTGATCTTCAACAACATGGATATACCATCTAAAACGACATGGAGGTATTTTAGAAGCGGCCAGCAGCACCGGCGACTGGGACTGTGAATATTTTAATACTGCATGCACCTGCCGTTGAGAGGGATCTGAGCTCTGGAGTCAAGGCCGCTGGCAGCAGGTAGCGCTCTCTCCGTCTTTGAATGAAAAACATATCGCTGGTTCTTTTGCGGGTAGCGCAGGCCTGAGGTAACCTCGTAATTTACGCGTTGTCACATATTGTAACAATGCAGCACATAAAAAATATATCGGAGTAAAAGTATCAGTCATCAAAATATATAGACTAGTGAAGTAATGCTCACTTTTTTAAATATGCCACTTCAAAGAAGCAGATGCTTTGTTATAGTTATTAGGCTGCTGTATTACAGTGTTATTTCCATTTTAAATTTAAAGTATTTGCGGCTCCTAGTGGGTGGCTTTGGGGTGGCTCAAGTGGTAGAGCGGTCGTCCACTAATCGGAGGGTTGCTGTTCGATTCCCAGCTTAACCCCAAAGTGCTCCCGCTGCTTTGTCAGCGGTGTATGAATATTTGTGAATGTGTTACTTACTGGTGAGTAGGTTGGGGTAGCCACCTCTCACCAACGTATGAATGTTGGTAAATGTGACGTAGTGTAAAGTGCTTTGAGAGGTCACAATGACTAGAAAAACCCTATATAAGTCCAGTCCATTAGTCCATCGGGTCCAAATGGCTCTTTGGGTGTTAAAGGTTGCCGACCCCTGCACTAGAGGATTCACCAACGTCAGTAGGATTCATTGTCTGGCCAGCATGAGTGGTTGTAAAAACTTGCTGAGATACTTCAAGTCTGTGTAAGGGTGATGAATGCACCGACTTTGCCATCCACAAAACTGCTAGCTAAAAATGCAATCTTTGATGACAGCGGTTGCAAAGGAAAAGAGGGTGCTGTGTGCACAATGAAATATTCAAGATCCAACTCATGACAATCGAAGTCTTAAAACCAACATTAGAATCTATCATTAATACAACATGACACCAGGCAAAAGCTAGACCTCGCACTGATGGCCTTGGATGCAGAGAGAGCTTTCAACCAATTAGAATAATCTTTAAAGCATTTTAAATTTATTTTAATGAATTTCCTGATGACATAACTATCATGATATATATATA
>JANJYP010022255.1:0-19343 GCA_024605115.1 Rastrelliger brachysoma | reverse complement strand
CCCCCCCCCCCACACACACACACACAAACCAAAAAAAACCTCCACCCCTCTTTTTGCAGTGTGTGTATGTATGTATCTTTCAAGCCCTTCATTTCCCAGAAAGGACTCCAGGATTTATGAGTGCATGAGCCGCCGCGGGCGACATCTCCAGAGAAGGATGAGTGTTTCCTGCAAACAGTTGGGAGGGGAGGGAGGTGCTGCTGTGTATGTGGGTGGACAGCTTCCATAGAAACACTATCCAGTAACACTTGAAGAACGTCATNTGTGTGTGTGTGTGTGTGTGTGTGTGTGTGTGTGTGTGTGTGTGTGAGAGCATGGAAGGGGGCGTCTTTCTGAGAAAAAGCCCATGAGGCCTGCAGACCTGTGATTGACAGTTACCTCTGCTGATTACTGTCCCTCAGGGACAGAGCCCTGACGACAGCTGCTGCTTCAAACTCACCCTGAACTGTTGCTAACTTCGGGTTCACTAAATATGTCCAAACTTGAGTTGTCATCTTAAGCATGACATCCAAATCTTTTTCCCCTCCTTTTGTTTTTCGAGGAATGCTCCTGACACAGGAGGACCGTGTGCTGCCTAACAATCCAGCTGACCTGACATGTACTAACAAAGTAACTGAGCCCTTAATCATCGCTCTTGCTCTCTGCCGCCATCGGTGCGGACGTGAGAAGTAACGGTGACTTCATGGTGAGTTGTGTAAGAGCGTGGGGCGAGGCTTGAAAACCAAGCCATCTGAGACAAACGAAAGTGCTGATGCACCGAAAAGAGAGCCAATGTTTCTGGAGGTATGCAGATACAAAAAGAAAAAACCTTGCAGAAATCAGATGTCAGATGTCAGAGAGGACAAGATCCGGACTCATCGGGGGCCATGGACAGTGCGTAGTGAAGGGTCAGATATGGGAGGAGGGAGGGTAGGTTTTGGGGGGGGGGATCTATTCCAGTAGAGAGAGAAAGGTCACAGTGTAAGCTGATAAAGGCAGGAGGCAGAGCTTGGGGCTGCTTCCAGGCCAGCTAGTCAGCTGACGCCTGCAGCTGTGTTTGGAACATCAATATGAGCCTTGTTCACCCCCCCCCCCCCACCCTCACACCCCCTTACTCCCCTCCTCCTTCCCTCTCAAACTCCCTCCCTCTCCTGCTCACTCGGCATCCCCTCTCAGCGCCCCTCCTCTCCTCCTCACGCTGTTTCCTTTCTTTTTTTTTTTCCGGCTCTGATTTATGAAAGTAGGGCATGTGCCCATAACTGCTGCATCAAGGCACATGGCTGAGCCTCCAGAGGCACTAAGGCTCTGTTTACATCAGCCCAGACAACTGCACCGCATTGCACAATCGCCACAGGCAAGCTCTGTTATATAAAGCACAGGCCCACATTTGCTCTATTGTTTTTGTTTTTCTGGTTCACCCTGTCTCCACCTGTAATTCCTGAACTGCAGAAATCTGGACAGACATGATGTCTTCTGATCTTTGACATGCCACTTAACGCAACCTTTAGCTGAGAACTGAATGTGTCAGTCACGCATCGAGTGTCAAATTTCACATTTCCCAGGCCAGTGTGGTGGAAAATTTATCAAGCATATTTGGATCAAGCAGCTAGGGAACGGTTCCAGGAGCTTCAATAGCTGTTTTGTTTTGTGGAGTTTGTTGTTTTCAGCTATTTCACTCACTCTCGCGCTGGATTTCGAGGGGGGATTTGTGTCGGGGTTTTATTGTTGAGAAGTACTGGAGCATGAGAATATTATAACAAAGACAGGCGGCAAATGCTGTGATTTCAGCAGGCGAGTGTGAGTATAAGAGCATGCGTGTATGTTTGGGGATGACAATTAGTCCCAAATGAAGCACCAAGGCACTTCATGATCAGTTTCCATGACAACAAATCAGACTGCTCAGCCGGTGGAAGACAGAAAAATGTGTTCTTAATGAGCATGAACAAAAGCATTAGAGCCAGAAGCCTGAGACAATACTGATATGACATAATCATGTTGTGAGGAGGAAGAGGTCCGAGGCAGATTTAAGGTTGGGTCGAGATGATTCATGAGAGTATCTGTATGAATGAGGAGGTCAGAGGATTGTAAAAACATACCGTCATCCTTTGTTATTAATCATCTGACACACAGATGGGCTTTTGTGGGTGTAACCTGTCTTTGAAAGAACCCTAATGGAAAGTGAAAAACACGACCAGCTGCTGTTATCACAAACCATTAACTCATATAACTTAATGGATTACAGGCCACATTTCCACACTGTACGGCCATATAACCGAGCTCAGGAGTGTGTTTATTGTAACCTTCCCTGTCCGTATGCTAAACCAGTGCTGACTCAACAAACTGGCTGTACGCTGTTGCTCCACGCCTGAGCCTTCTGGGCTACAAGGGCGCACAATCATTTACAGCTGAGGGCTTTGAAGCTGAACTATTTCCGATATTTCTCTGCATGCTTGTGAGTCATTACAGGCTCTATGCCCTCTTTGCACTCGTGTTAGAGGCAGGGTCAGTGCAGCCAGGCCTTTGCACACACATACTCATTACTCCAATTTTCTCCTCCTGAAAGGAATTATCAGAAATGCAATGTGAAGCAATTTGTCTGCAACCCTGCCCCTGTAAAGATGCTTTAAGATATCTTTACTGTTGTTATGTCTTAACACTCATGTACACTAAAACAATATTTTGTCCTCTGCATTTGACCTATCTTATTCATTAGGAGCAGTAGGCAGCTGCAGTGGGGACCAGCTCCAGTTTTTTTCTTTGCTAGTATTAAGTATTAACCCTTACAGACATGTCTTTGATGGTGAAACTGGAGCACCCTGAGAGAACATGGGGAGAACATGCAAACTCCACACAAAAAGGACATGGCAGGATCAGGATTCAAACCCAGGACCTTAAGTATTAATAAGAAACAGAGAGAGATGAAAGACATAACCTAAATAAACACTTTTTTTTTTTACCCCTGGAGATATTTTCCCCCCTCATGCTTGCAGTCTTTGTTGCTCGCCGTCTTTGTAGAAGTCCTCGTATCCTCCCTCCGCCCACTCCCCCTCCTGACGCCTACGCTCTTCTCCTCCACTCTCATAACTCAGCTGTTACTTGGCAACATGGTCCCAGCTGGACCAGCATCAGCCGCGTTGCCAAGGCAACAGAACGCACACATGCAGACACGGTAAACATGTTGGTTTTTAGAAGCCAGCGCTACATGCACATAAAACCCACATGTGTATTCAGCTCTGGCTCACTGCCGCAACATCTATCAAAACAGAAACGCCCAGAATAATCGAAGAGGGAATCATTGCCAACATAATTTCAGGCACCTGCGGCATCTTTACATCTGTTTTCATGTTAAAAATAGAAAAAAAATAGATTGGAAATGCTGAACAATTGTGCAACATGATTTGATGGATTGCTGATTTTGCACAGTAAATCCTCACTGGAGAACATCCATCTGGCTGCATTACTCTACGTCTTAATATTTTCTGTTTTCACCTCCTTTATTAATCACATCCTGCATCCCCATAAATCCAAAGCCGTGCTCCACTTGCAGCCTCAAGTGTATGGTTCTGGGAAACAAGCCTCTTCTCCATGCTCTGGGTAACACTGCATCTGTCGTCATAGCAACCTGATCCATCATCTGCAGGGGGATCAATTGATTCATTATTGAGTGAGGCGCAGCCCCCTTCTCTGCTTCCAGTTCACGTCTACTTACTCTGCCTTCAAGCATCTATTATTGACGTCTAAGCCTGCCCACTCACTGGGCTGAAGAATAGAGAGCTGTCAAGCTTCCTTCATAGAAATATAATTCAGACTACATTTTCTCAGCAGCGTGTTTGTTGACCTGTGTGAAAGACACAGGACCGCAGCGAGAGGCAGGGAGAAATTGTACAAGATGTTCTCTTGGTTGTACTGTACAGCTACTGAGAAATCACATTGTTTAAGGAGAATAAATACACATAAGTAACAAATGGCATTCCCACATGTGGTGGGAATTGTAAAAGAGGTGAAGGAATGAGGGAGTGAGGGTCTTTGTTGTACAGACAAGATGAATTAGCATCAGATGAAGCTTAAAAACAAGCATAAATGTAATGCGACACACATAGCCTGTTCAAAACACTATGTTCAGGGCATTTATAGCTGCAGGGGAAGACACGCTTTGATGGTATCGCCCCTTATTCCACTTCTCTGTCATGTGGCTGCACACCTAAGTAGAGCCCAGAGACATTGAGATGGGTGTGGAGCTCCAGCTCTTAGTATGGAAAGCTGAGGGAAGGAAAAAAGGAAGACAAATGTATATTTATTGGAAAATGTGTGCTAAATGGATGATGTCAGCTACGGCACTTTGACATTTTAGTGTCATCTCTCAGGGAATTACATCATTAGACCTCTTTCCTGACCTTGCTCAGTGCTGGGAAACCTCTTAATGGATGTCAACAAGCCGTCCCTCTGGAAAAATGGAGCAGGGAGGAGGGTGGTGGTGCTTTCACTGAGCTTTTGACTGAGCTATATGTGTGATAGAGACAGAGAGAGAGAGAGAGAGAGAGCTAAGCGTCATCTGGACTAAAAGCCCATGGTGCATTTCTTGCTATAAGATTAACTCAATCTGTGTTGAGTCAAAGTGCAATCATCAGCGCGCTCCACTTTTCTACCAGTCCCTTGTTGACGACCCTAAATGACCTGACGTGTAACGACCTCCTCGCTACAGAGTTGTTTGTTAATTATTTCATGCATTTATAATGACAGGAGCACATCGAGTTGGCAGCGGGTGAGTCTCCGCAACGATTGTGCTTCTTTCAATTTGAAAAGCTGTCAGTGTCGTTGCTGCTGCAGCCGCCTGGAGATCAGATGCAGGCTCCAATAATTGATTCATTAATCATCTACAAGTCCATTAAATTAAAATCAAGCTCAGGAATGCGAGCTTTCTGGGTGCAACTAAATGATAAAAATACTTATCTGTCTGACACCTTTTATATGCAAACGAAAGTAGTGCTGTGGTTTGAAAGCGAACAAGTCAGCCATATTTTAAGCAATACTATCAAATCTTCACAGTTGCTGCAAATAGACTCCAAACAAACATGGAGGGAGATCAAGGCTTTGGTGTAAAATAGGTCAGATGGAGGATATTTATGTTGAGTCTCTAAGCAAGATGAGGGAATATTATTGCAAGCTCACGACACTGCTGAAGAAGAAGAAGAAAAAAAAAAGAACAGCGAAGATAAAAATCAGGCAAAATGAGTGCTGAGGGCTAAAATATGAGAGATGAAATCAAGTCAATTCCGTGTAAGAAACAACACAGACAGATGACAGACTAACAACCGATTTCATCAGCTGTCGCACTCATCTCATATTGATAATGTATTCATGGTGGATCAGCTTGGCCTTGCAGGGGGGGGAGGGGGGGGGGCTTGAAGGATAGGAAAGAGTGGTGTAGGCTCTGCAGCTTAGGTTCACCAAACAATTGCAAGGCTGACCGGTTTTTCAAAAGGATTGAGGGCAGAGGAAAATCATATTTCCAGAGGAGCACAAAGAGTTTGAAAAGAGAGATAGAGAAAAAAAAAGAGAGAGTTAGAGAGAGAGAAAGGGAAAAAAAGTGCTTCGGTCGCAGCACGAGAATCAGATGTTGAGTCCGACGTGGCTCCATTCTCTACATCATCCTCTTGAGGACTTTCATTTGAGAGTCAAAACCCGACTTGCTGTTATTATCACACTGACTGTGAGCCTGTAATCTCCCTCCCCAGTTCATTGAGAAAAGCAGATTTGATGTGACAAATCCAGGGCCCCAGATGACAAATGAGTCAAGAATTTGTGGTGATAAGTACCACTCACTTCATGGTGCGGCTTCCTCCTAGACTAGTGGTGACGGGGGATTTCTATTTCACTCAACTTTTCTGCATTTTGCATGTGCTGAGACATGAATTTTCCATCAAAGCACGACCCTAAAAATACCCCGGACCGGTCAGACACATGACCAGATTGATTTTTATTTTTCCTCGTCTATGGCAGTTTTTTTACTTTAATGCAGAACATTACATACTATGCCTTTTATGTTCAAAGAAGGGTTAGTGCATGCTAGAAAAGCAACTATTGGCCCTCATGTTCATGTGAAGTTACTGTACTGTCTCTCACACACACACAAACACGCACACTCACATCCATATGCAGACGATGGTTACATAAACAACAGAAATGTAGAATAATTCTGCATGCACAACCTGTCATAAAAATAGTGTGCATGAATGAATAACATTAAACGAGTGGGGCAGATAAGCTACCCCCCTTATGTGCTCGCCTTAGATTCAAATTTAGCTTTTGCGTAGGGAATTGATGAGACACAGAGCTCAAAGCCAAAGTCTTCAAAGACCGTGGTTACACAAGATGCAAGGCGTCAAACCCACTTTGTAGTTCTCGGGTGAACGAGTGGGTTGTAGCTGCCGAGCTGCACAGGGCGATACGGCAACAGAGTTCTACAAGCCAAAGAAAAGACGATGAAATACAGAAGTTACACCAAGGTTACATCGTGTGCAAAGGAGAGCTGAAATTATCCTTTTTTTTTTTTTTTTTTTTTTTAGATTTGGGAGTTAGGATTGCTCTCTCATGTTTCAAGGTTAAGGTCCCCTTTATCATTCCCATAAAACATAGCAGGTGTGGAAGAAAGAAAAAGAGCTAGGACGCCATGGGAGAGTGAGATGAGAACGACACAGAGAGAAATACAGAGGTGATGGTATAACAATGCAAGTGAACAGTTTCATCACACTCAAACAGAGGCGCTCTGGAAAGGGTTTGTGTGTGTGTGAGTGTGAAATAAAGAACACTGAAAAAGAACATTGCATCCCATTACAGTGTGGAACATAGTTTTAGATGGCTGCTGTCCTGTTCTCTAAATGATTTCCAGTTTTCCAAGCTTTGCAGCCCCACCAGATCCCAGCCTGTTGCAAGAAACCATGGCACATTACGGCATTATTATTAATACTGCATTATTAATGGAAGTCAGCAACAGAAGACAATTTGTCTTGGTGAAACAGAGAGAACCGAGCGGAAGTAGAGGATTGCTACATTCTTTTGCGGAGGCCCCACATTCCCCAGAGCACCACAGCAGGGTTGTTGTAGCTAGTACAGTTCCTCCCCTGCATCCCTTCGACCCCCTCCCCCCCCGTACCCCTCCCCACTGCTCACTCACTCCCTTCATCCTCTACTCTTCTTCTCTTCTCCCCAGTTTCCTGTGCAGCAGCAGCATGGCCGTTCAAACCTTTCCCTTTCCCTTTTCCATCTTCTGAGTTCGGTCAAGCTCCGGCTCCCTCCAACCCTGCCGCTCCAAATACATTATTTACACTCTCCTCCCCTCCCTTCAGCTCAACTCAAAAGAATCAGGGCAGAGCGAAATAACACCACTGTATAACCTCCGACCCCCTCTCCTCCCATCCCCTCCTGCACCCACCAATACTGACATGCACATACACACACACATAGGCACACACACACACACCATTGCATTCACAAGCTGAACCCTCCCCCCCGTTCTCCACCACCATCACCACCACCATCACCCCACCTGCTCGTTCTTTTCTCACTCTGTGGGATGAAAATACAGTGAAGGGCTGGGCTGCGACAATGGGAAACTCTGTGAGGCCCCGGCCCTCCCATTAATCCCCTCTGACATGCCTCCCGAGGGCAGGGATTTGCTACAAGTCAATGCAGGAAACCTACAGTATGCAAAACAAGCCTGTCTGACTCTCGCTCATGATTTTCAAAGCCACTGCACTGCACTGCCTGTGAGACAGGAAGGCAGATCACAGAGAGCGAGAAAAATAACTGTGCGCACACACACACACACAGTCTGCCTAGTTAACCCTTTCCTCACCCTCCTGCTCAGTGTACGTGTCACTTCCCTGTTTTTGTTTCACATTGCACAGATAATGCTGATGACAGATGACAGGAGAGGAACTGATGCTGAGCGGTTTATGTATTTTTTCCCTCTCGTTTAGCTCAGCTGTTGTTATATTCTTTGTCTCCCTTCATGACAAATTCAGAGAGGCGAGGCCTCCGAGACAGGGTTGTTACCAGACCAAAATACAAAGAAAACATACACACACACACACACACACACACACACCACAAAACAGGAATTTGCAGGTCATGTGATGCACTTACTCAGGCGGAGTAGTAGATATTGAATTTCAACCTTATCAGGGATCTAGTGATGAGGAGATAGGTGGAGGCAGGGTTGTGTGTGTGTATATGTAAAGGGGGGTGGGGGTGGGGGGGGGCAGGATGACATTAGAGAGAAGCAGTCAGGGTGGTTGGGTGCTAAGGGGGAAAAAGGGGGGATGTCCACACCCTGCAGCTCACACTCACGCGGAATGTAAACAAAAGAGCTGAATAGATGAGCTGGGCGTACACATGGAGGAGGAAGAGCGGCAGAATAAGTTCAATTACCACAGCGAGTGCAGCAGAGAAATGGAAAAACAGATGACAGTAAGGCATTGCCCCACAGAGGAAGAGAAATCCGCCAGGATTTGTAGCCTGCTTTAGATTCACGTGATTGGCTCCACACTGCTGCCTCCCCTCCCTTTTCAAGTCACCCCCCCCCCCTTCTCTCCCTCCTCTCTATTTTTTTTCCACCCATCCTCAGACCCTTTGAGATGGAAAAATGGGTCATCTGTGTGGAAGTTAATACTCTGAGCACGTACAGTGCTGCTTTATTTTTAGGACGTGCCTTGGAAATTTTTCTTCTTCTTTCCCCTCACTGGTGAATGACACAGAGAGGCGCTGGGTAATTAATATACTGTGCTGCTGCTGTGCACACAAGTGGCAGTGCAGAAGAGAGCAGTGGTCTGTATTATAGCTGCTGGCACAGCTTGGACGTGTCTCATATTTCTCCCCGAGCCTGCCCTCTCCATGACAACGTATAGTGGGCTGCACACTCTGGCACCACAGCCATGACATCAGCAACAGGGTTCAGACAGTGTGACTCTTGAGCATCAGGCAGTGGGATAACATGTTCCAAAACAGGCCTCTGTGGACGCCTCCACCTAACAGTCCGTGATCAGCAAGCTACAGGCAGCAAATATCTCCCTGAGAGGTTACAGCTCAGAGGGAACACACAGAGGATCTCAAATGTAGAGCGGTGCAGCAGAGAGTCTGCCGCTTTGCAGAGAGACGTGAAGCTGCCATAGCAACCACATACAACAGAGTTATTTCTGGCTGGCTTAAACTCCCAAACACAGCTGCTCCTACATAACCAGACATCTCCACCGGTCAGATATCCAATCTGTGTATGTATGGCATTCAGTACACAGAGCAGTAATCAAGCTTTGACATTCAAACTTACAAACTGTAATAACACAGCAAAGGTAATTACTGCTGTGGGTAATTTGTTGACAGGATTTCCAGTAATGAGTTGCAGAACTCGACTGATTACAATATTCCCAATACAACGTTTGACATATGATTAGAATCCATGCGAGCAAATCACAAAGGCAGTCAGACTGCTTTGGTCCGGGAGCTGGCTGTTTATCCTGGGATTTTAATGTTGCCTTCAGTAACAGATTATTTCCTGCACCTGTAATGAAGGAACAGGGTGCATCTGTCATTGTGAGCACATTAGGAAAAAGAAAAAAAGGATTACAAACTGTTAAAAAATCACCCCTCCCAAGCACATGGTCTCTGTGCTGCAGGCACAGCCATTGTTATTGCTGTCAACTGAAACTGTTGTGCTCTCAGCTCTCTCCATTCACTTGTCCTTCAGTGAAACGCCAGAGAAGTCTGCAGGCAGCCTGGAGCAACAGTGCCCCCTACTGTAAAGGAAGAGGAAGTTTCTTCACTTCCTTTTTTTTTTTTTTTTTTTTGTTCCACTGACTTGCTTCATCAGATATGAAAAGCTGACTCATAACCCATTCATACAGACTCAAATAGAGCAGGGATGCAATTAAAATAATGATGTTAAATTAAAGAGTTACACAATCACCTCACTGCTAACTTTCTGATTATTGTACTCTGGATTAATGGGCACACAGAGCAGGACTTGTCTTTCATGTAAGCAAAAGAGCATGTTTGCTGTGTCATCCTGAAATCAAACAGTGTTTGCCCTTATGTCAAGGCCTGTTTCTCATTGGTTTACTTTATGATGGCATACTTTCAGGCAGGCAGTATTGGTCTGGTATCCTTCAGTGACCCCTCAGCTCTCTCCAGCCTGCAGGGGACAGAGTACGTGGCCAGCAGCAGAGTGTTTATTTACAGGAGAAGCAGGCCAGTCAGTGCACCATGTGGAGGAATCTGAACCTGTTCCTAGCACAGCTCCAGCGTGACCTCCAACACAGTCTGTTATTTTTCTCTTCGGCCTCCCCAAAGGACAGATTAACAAGTCACTTCTTCATGAACACGTGCGCATACACACACACACACACTGAGCCAGACGACAGCCCTCTCAAATCCACCAAATGGGAAAAATAGCAGGAGTGCTGAAGAAAAGACTGCAGAGTGAGTGCATGAGTTCATGGAAAATGGAACACTGTCTACCATTTAGTCTTCACTCGACATTTCTGGGCTGCCGTTCAATTTTCATTTTTCATTCCTAATGTAGAAAAACTATTTTCCCCTGCTCTCATTTCCTGGCAACCTCAAGGCCCAGGCTGCTCTGGCCAGATCCCCTTAGAAAAACAGCTGCAGACAGGGATAAAAATAATTACAGCTCTATTTGTCTTCCAAGAGACACACTTTCAAACAGACCTACTCCCTTCCCCACGAGCTGCTCCACTTTCGCTCCCCTGCACACACAATAAAGCCATTCACAATAAAGACACTGTGGCTCAATGTGCTCACACAAGCTCATATGTTTCACCACACTGGGTGGAAACAGGAATACTGTACTCTTATGATGGCAATTAAAGCTTGTTCTGGCCCTGGCTGTATTTTCTTAAATGGTGTCAAGGATTCACTAACACGCTGAAGGTCAATATTCAGGCTTTTGCAGTTAAATATAACATTCATAGATTTAAAAGGTACTTGTGATTGAGCTTTAACAGTGTAGCTTACATTATTCTCCATGTTCAACATTTTTTTATGCAGTTGTTTTTATGTGGTATTTTTAAAAAAAGCTGAGCAATATTTCCTTGATTTGAGCAAAATTACTCCAGCTTTACAAAGAGAAAACCTACCCAGGCTCCATATTTCAAAACATTAAACGATTGAGATTTTTTTTTTTTTGGTGCATTGCTACTGCCATCTACAGGCGAATGACAACTCAGGAGATGCAGTATGACTTTAAAATGTTTTATTGTTGAAATTTTACACACAAAAATATGCCCAGATATGAAAGACTGCAATATATAAAAATAACATTTTAACAGTTTCAGAAAACAAGGACAATTTTGCAATAACAAGTATTCTCATTAGTGTAGACGTCAACACATTTCACATTTATATCATCTGTGTAGCAATACGTGTCAAATCATCTACACTACACAGTTTATTATCTTTTATTAAGTACACTTATCAGCAAAAGACCCTAGAACATAACACGCGATGATGTTTTAGGGAAATAAATAGAAAAAAAAAAAAACAGCTAGAAAACTTAAATTCTGGTGTTAACAAGATAAGAAATATGGAATGAGTTTGACATTTCCCAATAACAATGTAAAAAAAAAAAAAAAAACGAAGTTCTTTAGGCCCGGCATACTGTTACAGTGGAGGGTTGTTGTCATCTGACGTCCAAACTTTTACACTCGCACACAGTCCTTCACTCACAACTACGGTCATGTGTACAAAACAGTGCACAAAGATCAGTGCCTGAAATCACACCAGCAGGTTATTCAGCTTGTACTCGTTCATTCAACGTCGTCTTCTGTTAGTGACTGAGAATTGATGATTCGCTGTGAAAGACAGAATAAACCTCTCATAAGTCATATAGAATGAATCAATTACAAGATGGCTTAACTGTAAAACAATTATAATATCAGTGTTTATGTCTTAGAGGTGAAATAGCCAAGAGCAACTGACACATGAGTCTCAGCTTTGGATAATTCTAAGATTGATATCGCACCCTTTCTTGTCCCAGAGGCCACAAAATGCAACTGGGGGGTTTATTAAAGATGCTCCCAAAAAAAAAAAAAAAAAACATTGATAAGAGATGCTGAAAATTCTCACCTGGCTGATGGTGGGCAGTTTGGTGAGCAACATCTGGAAGACTGGAGGTGGCAGTGTCTGCTGGAGTACCTGCAGCAGCTGTTGAGGTTGGCCGCATACTGCAATTGCGTTGGTCAGGTGGTCCACACCCTTCTCAAACTCCCCTGTTAGGATTAGAGGGAAAATAAAAAGTTAGTGCGAGTTAAGACTGAAAATCATATCTAGAATTGAAGCCACATAGTGAATTCATCTAACAATCTCTGCAGGAAATTGTGATTTTGTAATTGCAATAATTAACACAAATGCAACAAAACACAATATTAACAAGAGCTAACAATTTTAATATATTTCAACAACTTTTATAATCAACAGACTGATTTGGCCCAACTGTTGACAGCAGAGATAGATTTTCAAACATAAAAATAAATGCTGTATGTTTATGTTAATTGAATTATAACATAGTTTTACTTGATATTGAGGTGACTGTGTTTAATGACAAGTAACAGCTAACTTTTTACCAGAGTAAGTGACTCAGCACATTTGCATCCCTGTATGATTGACATACAGTACTAATTACTAGCTGCAGCCTTGGCCTCTCCTGTGCTGTACCACGTGTTTCCAGCACTACAACACAGGAGAACTTGTGTTCCTGATTTAATAGACTTGTATCCCACCTTGTGACAGCAGCTCCTCGCCCAGCTGGATTTCCTCCAGGAAGAATTTCTGAACAGCTTCCGCATCCTTCAAGTCAGGGAGCTTAAAGTCAACACAAAAAAAAAGGTTCAGAAACGCACACTTTGGTCCTCGATAGAAACTAATGAGCTGTAATTCAAGTGTCCTACCCTTGCCAGTCCAGACTTCTCATTAGAAACGTTTTGCTTTCTCCTACCTGTGAGACAAAGCTGACTTTAAACTGCTGTAATGTAATGTTACCTAACACCGCAACAGACACGTGTGGCAGCTAACAGTTAGCTGACAGCTAAAACATGCTACTTCTGTTTATATATCCTGCGCAACAGCGAAATGAATAACATGTAAGTTGAAGTAAATGTCACCACTAACCACGCTCAGTGTAATTTAACGTTACCATTAGATGAAAAGTTATAGTTTAGCTTTAATAAACTAAGTTATACAACTATTAGCCATATGGATGCTAAGCTAACATGCTCCCCTCGCTCTCATTAGTCAGCTTCCTCTATTCCACGCAGCTCACTTACGTTCACGTAGCTTTTTTTTGAAGTTAGGATCACTCCGTCGTTTTCTGTCAAAATAAATACAATATGCGATGAAAAGAGCCCCGCACACCCCGGCGACTATGGCGCTCGTCTTACCGCCCATCATTACTGCGGCTGTTCATGCTAGGGATAAACCAGAGGAACTGAATTCACGAGATTATGGTAAAATATCGCGAGTTTTGCTGATCATCCTTCAGGCGCATCAATCCATGAGGGGCCAGGATCCTCCTAGTGGTTGTGGAGGGTTATAGCACCTCAGTTGCAGCCTATCATCAGTCTCCTGGGTTGTTTTAGGATGGTAGGTAGTGAGAGGGGCCCAATACTTTCATTCATTTAATGCACTTGTTACTTTCCACAATGACAGCAGCAGACACACTGGTTACTTCACAAACTATGGCATTTATTTCAAACAGAGGCTTCTGCTTTGCTTACATTTTTACAATAAATTACACAATGACCATCATCAGATGAGCCTAATAAATACTATTGAGCATTTTTCAATAAGCTCCATTACTTTCTGTTAATCTATAATCCAGACCATTTTCCATATACAGGTTCACACAGCTTTAGCTTCAGGCCATGTACACGTTGGAAAATAGTTCAGCCGCATCCAAAACCACCATTCTTCTCTTAAAAGCACAAGCTAGATTAAAAAAAAAAACAAAAAAAAACAATACAAACTAAAGCAAAACATGAAATTAAAAAAAGGAGAAAAGGGACAAATTAGTGAAAGTTATGAAAGAGGCAGAACAGAAAAACATAAAGAACCCAAATAACTTTGTTCCTACAAGAGAACAAGAATGAGGACAAAGGCGGGAGAACAAACATGCTGTAACCCTCAGTATTTACACTCAAACTACAGTTAAAACCGTAAAACTGTCTGTACAGAAAAGTACATGTTATTAACAGTGCAAGATATTAAATAGCTTGACTCAAAACACTTCTCAATATACAAATGTATAACAAAAGCATACAATTACATACAAGTGCCAAACAAAAACATAACTTCAGGTTATCATACAGTAGGGGGTCTATACAAAGGAAACACTGGAGATGTCTTCAGAAATGTATACACATACGTCACTTTATGATATAAATGCACATTTACAATATCTTTACCTTTATTCTGGCCATAGTACATGAGACAGAACCAAACATTTTTGGTAAGGATGAGAATGAGAGGAAGACTGTTTAAAACAGATGATGAGAAAGCTGGCATGTCATTATTGATCGTACGTTAAATTAGAAGGATGCCAAACAGCTAATCTTTGCTTTACTCAGTGAAAGCAAATGGTATTTAATTAAATAACTTCATGTTGTTTAAAAACACTGCAAATGTGGGATTGAGCTTCATTTTTGGGTTCTGCAGTGCTGAATACGTGCTGCAAATCCCTCCTATGGCTGCTTTCAAGTGAACTTGATCCAGTTTCAGATGTGCGTCGTCAAATCTTCAGTGAAGATGATAGGACTGAGGGGAAGGGGTGGTGGGTGGGTGGGTAGGTTCATGATCATTGGAGAAAAATAAAAACAGATGGGCTTTTAAAAGGCTGATGAACTGAAGTAATGTGACCATTGCATTCACCATCATTGCACATTTTATACTGCCAAACTTAACAGTTATATCCAAGCTGGATGAGTATTCAGTAGTAGATTACAGGTGATCCAGTATAGGAGTTCTGCTATATCATTTACAATCCTTAAATATTACCATTTGCTGATAAAAAACCATCATTATCCGTCATACACAGCCCTTCACTGCCTGCTCACTCATATATCATTCTTCAGTCTTTTGTGAAGGACACATTATTCCAGGTGACCCTCTGATTTGAGAACAGGATCAGGAAAAAAAAATACTGTCCTTTCTCAATGTGCCCCATGGAAAAGAACAAAAAGGCACTACAGTATCATTCCATATCTATCCACTGTGTGTATAACAGTGGAGCTATGATGGTCTGAAACCCTATCCATCTCCATCTGGGACAGGTGACAAATTAAAGAGGGAAAAACCAACACCAAGTCTCCTATAAGTCTCTAAACACCATTCTTCCAAAAGACATTTCCTCATTTGGTGTTTTGATGGTGGTGGTGGTGTTGGAGAAAGCTTACACATCTGTAGACTGATGTGTAAGGTTTTGGTCTTTGTAATGAGGGATGTATACATTGTAACCCTACTATAACATCCCTGCCTATGTAAATGTTGATGGACTATTCTTAACACAGTCTGATCTAGGCATGGGTCAGTCATGTTGTGACTTGAGTTGCAGGTTTAGCCTCAGTTAAAGGACTGCATATATTTAAAAAGAATTAAGTTATTATTATTATCATCATTATTTCTTTTAAATACATATTTACTAATGCTCCATCATGATCTATATTGTTTAAAAACAGAATAATGACTGTTCAATGGAAAAGTTTTTTCTTTTTTAAATACAGACATTTCAAACACATTTTAGAGCTGCAATCATAAAAAAGGTTATCATACTATCAGAATCTCATACCGCTCCATGCCTAGTCTGATGACATCATCACAAAATCAGAATGAGCTGGGCCTGCTCAGCTTTTCTAGACATGTCACAGAGCATGATTGGCTGTTCATTTCTTAATTGTTCCATGCAGTGCACCTGTGTGGGAGCATCTGCATTTGTTAGGCTTCTTCACTCATTGAATCTGGCCTTTTCCTTTTAATTTGTCACCCGTCTGTACATGACTCAATGCAAACATGTACAGGGAGCATTATCAACCACGTGAGGTTTAGCCACATGAAGGCCTTTTGAATGAGGGTGGACAGAGAACGTGGCAGAGTTATACATTTAGTACGCCCTTAATGCCAATGTGGCAGTGTTCCTCTGAATTCCCCATAATAAAACGGCCAGCACAGGCTGCACCATATTGAGCTACGAGGACAGAGCACAGAGGGGTCTTCGCTGGAAATCATCCCTTACCAATACAATTTTATCAAATGGAAACAATTATTGCTTGCAAAAACAATTCTTATAAATGTTCAATTAAGGAGAGCGCATAAGACAATTTTGTATTTTTTTTCTTCTTTTTTGACAAATTTCATCCCCGTACACAATCTTCATAAAAGTGCACTTAAGTGCCATTAGCTTGCCAAGGAAACAGTTGTCATTAGAAAATAGTGCTTGTTTCTTGTTGTATTTTTGTCTCTGGTCTGGTTTTTGTGCCCCAGTAGTTACAGTATGAAGGTTGACTTGTCCGTCCTGTTGAAAGGGAATGGGTGCGGTGACCCCAGGGTGCTGGTTAAGTGCTTAGTGCGGTGCTTCCTCACTGGTATGTCCTGTCACCTGCACTCCACTGATACCCCAGAGTTCTGTGAAGAGGAGGATGAGGATGACACGGGCGGGTCAGCCAGTGTCAGCATGACTGCTGCTGTCAGTGAGCTTGAGGACGGTGAGGAGGACGACGAGGACGAGGACGAAGCAGCCACCGTGCCTGTGGAACAGAAGCAGCGTTTGGTTAAAAGTTAAAAGTTTGAAAGCAAGCAGGCGGAGACGAGTCAGTGCTGCCGAGATCACCGTTTGACTCACTTTCTCGTTCTTTTTTCTTCATGCGTTTCCGTCGTCTGTCAATAGAGGCCACCTCAGACTTGAGGGAGAGGTAGTGGTTCCTGATGTCCTGCAGCTTCTCCTGAAGAAATGAAATCCTCTCCAGACTGCTCATCTTCTCCAGGTCAGCTGGGACACGACAACAAGTTTTGAACTTAAGTCACAATGGTATAGACACACATAGTTTTGAGATAAACACATAAACTACATTTTGAAAAGACTTGTAAAATTAAAGGATATGTTCATCCAAATCAGCAAAGTTAAGTGATTTTAAATTCACTTACACATCTGGAAGCTCCACTTATAGACACGTGGTGATCTTCCGTGGTTTTCTCGGTGCTGGCCGTGGTCGCCGTCACCCTGCTTGTGGTATTTATGGCTCGAAGGGGGGGATCGTCCGCGACACTTGGGCGAGCTGGCAGCTTTCACGTCTGATGCGTTGTTCTTAGAGGCGGTTGATTTGGCAGTGCCCTCAACAACAGACTGGTCCTCACTGTCACTGCTGTTGGCTGGAGGAGAGAAGCAGATAGATTAACAATAACAGAGGTGGAAAAGTCATCACATCTTCCCTCACCTACATTCTGTAAAATAATGTCAGGGAACCAGTCAATGTGAAACATTAATCTCACAGTTCAGTAGAACATTAGCGATTCCATCCCCAGCTCTCCTCACCTGTTTTCCTATTCTTTTTGGGAGGCACACCTAGGCTCTTGCGGTTTGGCTTGTGTTTCTTTGAGGCTCCACCTGTCTGTGATTCCTTCTGCCTCTTCTGACTCACAGATGCTACAAAAGGAAAAGTGAGAAGATTGTGAGGGAACAGGCACAGACTGTAAAATAAGTCGTCAGTTTGTATTTTTTTCTGCTGTTTGTACCTTTGGACTTCTGCTCACTCTCCTGCGGGCTGCTGCTGCTCATCTCTAGGCTGCAATTGCTGCTGCTGTTGCAGGAGAGAGTGGCTTCAAACACCTTTGAGGGGGAACCCGCCCCTTCATCCTGAGGAAGGTCCTGCAGCTCCCCGCCCAGACTCTCCACCTCCACCGTGCTGCTGTCCGTCTCGCTGCGCCCACCTGTCACTTCCTCCTGTGCGGGTCCTGGTGGCAGGGCGGCAGAATCCGGCTCTGAAGGCAAGGTGGGGGGTATGGACGGTGGCGGGGAGGAAGGCTGAGGCTGGCCAGACTCTTCTGCTGTACTGCCTCCACCTATGGGGGATTCTGGTGTAGTGGGTGGTGTGTTGAGTACAGAGTTACTGCCGCTGCTGGGAAACTCTTGTAGTTTGTCATTTTCCATCTGCTCCTCTGAGGCTTCGTCCTCAGGTCCAGCGTCCTGTTCCACACTGGGCTCCTCCAGGCAGGAGGGCACGGGTGGAGGAGGAGAATTGGCAGCCTCTGTGTCTGAGTCAGAGAATAACTCTTTGAGAGTTTTCTTGGGCCACTGTGCCTGGATACTGGACCACACATCCTTCTGGCCTTTAGAGCGGACAGCAGGCCTTTCCTCTGCATTCCCAGACGTCTTGGCCCTCTTTTCTGGGATCTCCCAGAATGCAGCTTGTCTGCCACCTTTGTTCTTCTCCTTCATCCCATTGTACTTCTTAGAAGGGGAAACTTTGGTTTTTGGGCGGCTTCGTTCACTTTCCTCCGGCTGGGATTCAGGAAGTGCTGCCCCCTCATCTTCTGAGCTGCTGCTAGACGAGGCCCCCCTATCCTCCACAGGACCAGCGCTCCTCTCCTCCAGCTTCCTGGGAGAGCCGCCAGGCAACCAGTCTGCACTCCTCGTGTTCCTGGTCTTAGCTTTGGATTGGCCTTTCGGTGTCCTCTCTGCTGCATTGTCAGATTTCCTCTTCCTGGTGCTCGCCTCTCCCTCTGTCTCTGTCTGGTTTCTGCGCTTCCCCGCATCTGCGTTCTCTGTGCTGACTACATCCTGGCTCTTCCCTGAGACTGGAGTAGGTTTGGATGTTTCGGGAGGGGTCCCACTTTCCCAGTGCTCCGATGTTTGTGGGGGCTCTGGCGGGCCCTTCCTGTCTCTGCAACCAGGACGGTCCTCTTCATTCTGCTCCCCCTCCTCTTCGTGCTCGCTTTCGTCTGTGGATATCTCAGAGGCTGAGGCAAAGAAGACACGAGTGTTAGTTTCAGCAGGGACACAACGGAGGCATAAACAATCAGCCTTGTCAGAGTGAAACAGTCCTAATCTGCTGTGAGTGTTAAAGAGGACTACAGGCTTATGAGTGTTGCTACCTTGCAGGCCATTGAGGATAGAGGTAATTTCTATAGACTTGACTGGAGACTGCTGCTGAGTCCCTTTGTCCTCACCCTCGTCCATCTTGGAAAAGACATCCTGACTCAGGCCACACTTGGAGCGTGGGACTCGGTTAGTGTTGGGCGAAGGGCCGAGGACTTCTCTGTCATTGAGCCTCTCCAGCCTGTCTCGCTCCCTCTCAGCTTTGTTCTGT
>JANJYP010022232.1:0-40268 GCA_024605115.1 Rastrelliger brachysoma | reverse complement strand
GGACAATAAGGACTGAACTGACTCAATTGCTCCCCTCATATGCACTCACACACACACATCCCCCACACACACATACACACACCTGCCCCTCTCCATCACACACACACACCTATGGACCTACAACTGAACTGAACTGAATACCTAACCATTCACCCAATTTCTGTGAATGTGCGTTGTGTTTTGATTGTTTTGTGTAAATTGCTTATCCTGTGCTTGATTGCTTAACTGATTTATTTTGATTAAGTAGTTCATTTAATTGATTTAATTGATTTGTCGTGACCGATCCTTTGCAGTGATTGATTTATTGATTGAATAATTGAAGAAGTTGATAACCCTGATTTCTGTGTATTTTTCTGCATGTTGTTACTGTTCTTTGTAGGTAGGTTTATATCTAACTAGGTCAAATTATGAATTAAGTGTTAAGTTAGCAGTAAATCAAAATAACAACATTTCTTTTTCTTGATTTGTCTGGCGCCCTTTACTATGAACTGTTAGATCACCTTATTCAAGCCTACGCTACACAGCATACAGATAGGAAACAAGGACAGGTAGGTGCCAATGAGTGCAATTTACTCAACTGTGGCATCTAAGTTGCCAACTCACTATAGTTAGCAAATAACAATGGCCTGCATACAATCTACATGACACTGTCCTGACTGCGTTAGCTACACTGTTCAACACCATGATAATGATCACAGAAAGAAAACATTAAGCCCAGCAATAGTCAGTAAATAAGTGACAGCTTCCACGGTGTATTACCCATATACAGAATATTGTCTGTGTAGTATGAATTGACAACAAATTTGTTGAACGTCCCAGAATAATGAATTGCACTCTGCCAATGGAACAACTGTTTCAGAATTAGCCATTTTTTTTCCGAAAAATGCCAAAGCTGAATTTGTTTTATCCCATCATATTACCTTTGTCTCATCTGATCTCACATGATCTCTAAAGTTCCCTTGGTTAGCTACAGTACTTAGCGCCTCTTCACACTGGTGCCACACACATTTCAGTAGTCTCCTCTCATATAATTTGCATTTAAACAGGATCAAAATTGAGTGGAGGTAGATGTAGTGTAGTTTTCTATACAATATTTGCCTCTCCACTGACTGGTTAAAAGAGCATTCCTTGTGCTATATGGGGCATTCCTATCTATTCCTCGAGGGTTTTGAGCAACACCGGGGAAATAATGCATTGTTGCATGTAATGCAGTGACTAAAAAGTGGGATTACAATGATGGCTAGATCTGTAATAAACAAACTATTTGCTTTGTTGTTCCAAATCTGTGTGTGCAACCCAGCGTTTGCTCTTAATCCAGAAGGGTTTGACTGGTAGAGATAGGAGGAGCAGCGGACCTTCAAGGCAGAATAAACAGACAAGCTATCAGAGGAGCATTGGAGTGAAGTAGTGGCATAGATATTAAAAACCCACAGCAGCACCACATATCTTATACAACAGCCACAGTGGACCATAACTCCTCTTAAAATAGTCATTAATGTCTTGTTCAATGTTGGGAAGGGGAATACTCATTTTCATGTATGCATACGTGGTTACCTTAAACTTTATTCTCTACAGACTACATGCTCATTTTTTCACATCTATCATTCAATGAGTCTTCCCCTTCATTTCTTACAAAGCCCCCTTGTCCCTTACACCTGCTCATTCCCTGAAATAAAACACTGCACACCAACCTACTCCTTTCATTTGCCCTCCTACCGCTCCATTTTCCATACCCATTTAAGCCATCCCATTTCCATTTCTCCATTCCACCTCCTCTCCACATCATTCCCTCCTCTCAACCAGTTACACCTCAGCGCTTTAACTGGCATTGCAGGAGAAGAAAATATGAAGAAAACTATAAAGACAAGGAGAAAGAGAGAGAAAAGAGTTCCATTCTGTGTTGTTAGAGGCCATCATCCGTAATGATGATAGTCGATAAGTACAGGCTTTCTATAGACAGGAAGGCCAGACAGACAGACTGTCATCCGGGGTAACTCTCCTAAGAATGTCAACAAACACAGCCACAAACAGCCACAAGGGCACTGATACAGGGATGGATATACAGGGGATGGACCCCAATAAATAGACCAAGTTGTACAGCATGCTGTAGAGAGATGACAAAAAACACTAGACAGCAATTCTTCAATAACACTAGTTGTATTGCCATTAGTGAACATTTAGGATTTTTACATCAGTACCATAATTTGTCAATTATTTCATTTCCTACACTAGTTGAAAAGCAGTCATTTCCATTTGGTTATTTAATCCACACATGATGCATATGTTGACATTTATAGTGGTTGTAGTATACAATTAGATAGCATGTAACTGAAAATCTGTTGAGTTGAATGTTGATAAAAAGAAAAATGACCTGTGTTTGATTTTATTCCTCTCTGTGGAACTATAAGGCAGCAGAGATGAGCAGATGTTTGTGGCTCTTTAAGCCCAGAAGAATAAAGCAGCTAATGACAAAGGGAGTGTGGGAGACACCGAGCAAGAGAGAAAGGTGGATATGGTTGATGTGCAGGGTGATACTTCTGCGTGGGTTTAATGTGACTTTTAGGCCAGGTGTTTTCTTGAACGTATGTAGGTGGCGGCAATAATGTACACATCAGTATCGAGGACAAGCGGATGTGTAACTTAGTGTGTGTGTGTGTGTGTGTGTGCGCGCGCAAGTATGATGAGCATTAGGGCTCTCCGTCAAGGTGTAATAGCAATTTCTGGCTCATTTGGTGGGACGTTGGGAGTCACTTTAAGTGACAGATAGTCTCTACCTGACTGAAGACCAGAGTCATTATTAAACAAAGCGAACAGGGATCTTGTAGTTTGGGCAAAATCACTCATTGATTTCCATGCTCTTTTTCCTCTGGATGGTTTGGGTGCTGGTGCTCATGAAAATGTATATTGCAGGTGAAGCAAATCTCTGCTTGTTTAGCATATGGCAGAGTCAGTGGACAAAATGACTTGGGGAAAGACACAAGGGTCTGTTTGGTGTCAGCCCCCGTTCTCCTGACCTCAGGCTGTATCCTGGTATAATCTCGCTGCAGTTTCAGAAACAGTGGGAAAAAAATCAATACAATATAGCTTTATTGCTCCCCTGAGAACAGAAATAGAGCACTAGGTTTGTCACAGGAAATCACAGCAGACAGGGCTTACTAAGGTAAGTTAACCTCGCAGTAAAAAGGTAGCCAAATGTGCAGAAAGAAAACAAAGGCCATTCTAATCATATTATTTATTCTTATTCTTATCTTTGTTTTCTTTATAAATGTAACCATAAACATGTCTGAGCTCACTGTATCTGAGTCACAGGTTCTTGCATTGGCAGACTTCAAAACTTTCCAAACACAAAACAAGTCTTAGTTGGGAGGGAAACAACAGTTTGACATTGGATCTATGGATACATCACAAGTCCCTTATGTGATCTTGATCTTGAGTGTATCACTCTGTGTATTTAATTAATTTGTGATTCAACAACTACTTAATAATCTGTTAACCAACTGTATTAGAAATTTTTATAAGTTCAAGATCTGTTGTTTTTTCAGTTATCCATCATTATGATACAATTAAAGGATGGAAGAGTGTCTGTCCTTAAACACATTTTTATTTTACATAATTTGTATAATTTAAACTCAGTCACATGTGATGCAAATAATTTATAATATAAACACATTTTGCTTGTAGAAATGGTTCAGTGCATCAGTACACTGTATCAATACAGAATGCTTTGTTTCATATGCAGTTTTTTGTCAAACAGGTAACAGGCTGCAGAGAGGAAACGGCTGCTCTGACAGTGATAACTCTGCACCTTCATTAGTATTAGCACAGTGCACGTGACAAGACACAAACTCCACCAAAAGTCACTACAGCTGCTATGGTCATCAGAAATGGACATCATTTCTCATGACACTTCAGAGGAAAGGCTGAGTTATTTCTCTAAAAAAATATTTCCTTGTTTCCTCTCTCCTCATATGGTTTCCTTGCAAAGCAAGCAAAATCTGGATGTAATTCAAATGACTTGCGATGAACCCTATATCAACATACAATGAAGATTCTCTTTCGATTCATTAAGATTCATTAGAAATGTGTTTTACTGACAATTCCTTTCCCACGCGTAGTTTTATCCTATGCTTACCTATCCTTGCCTCATCTCTCTCATCAGCTATCCTCACGTGTCACTTTGTCCCTATCTTTTCCTCCCCAACTGAAGAAAACTCTGTTGAAAGAGTGATCTGAATCAGGCAGAGGAAATATTGAGTCATAAACAGCCATTTCCTTCTACCTTCTTTCATTCATATTCAGACTTACATCCATCTGGCTCAAGAGAGATATTTAGGGGATAGTACGTGGGTGGAGGACGGAAGCATGAGGCGGTGATAAGAAGTGAAAATGGGAGTTGTGCAGACAAGCGGGGCTGAGGAGAATGCATTTACCCCCCTCTGCATGGTGAGTCACAGAGAAAAGGGAACACTTCTAATGGCCTGTGTAGGTCCCCTGTGCAGACAAGTAAAAAAGGATGAAACCATAGCAGGAATGCTTTTTTATTGAGGGGAATCTGGGATGATTAGCAGGAACGGAAGGGGGGTGAGAAAGGCTGAATCTTCATGTTTTTTGCCCCTTAACTGAAGTTGGGAGAAGGGCAAATGTATATGTTATGTTGCTGGAGACACAGCAGTAATAAGGACATGAATAGAGATTAAACTACTGGTGAATCTTACTACAAAAGACCTGCAATTATCTATGTATACACATGCAGTTAATGTCACTACACTAACTGGCCTAATCTGTTCTTCTTGCATTCAGTTATTTACATAGATTGACAAAATACTTCTTTCATTCCTTTAGGTGAGACAGGTTTGTTCAGTTTGATCTGTCAGGAGTTACCTTCTGTTCAGCAGTTATCTATCAACTACTTTATTCATGACTCAAACAATAAAATGAACTCAAGCACATCACTCTGAGATAATCATTTAAAAAATGTAATGTAATTTTAACACCATTATGTAGTAGCTTATACAATGTATAACAGTTCCCACAATGGCTTTATTATTAAATAGCAATAGCAAAAAATGTAATTGCCTCCTCTAAAAATTATACAGTGCAAGAATGCAAAGCATATCAAATCACTTAAATTCAACTGCACCTAATCATTCTGTGACAAATCAGTTTAATTCTTTCCTTTTAATTGCCTGTGCAACATTATGCAAATCTATCTCCCAAGCATTTAGTGTTCAGCACCAGGATATACAGAATATGTTACCACAACTGTTTCCCATCAGCTCAATTCCCCTTCATCATCAGCAGGAAACTGTTCAAAAAACTTTGAAGGATACTTCACAGAGCATATAAGAGGANTTTCCCATCAGCTCAATTCCCCTTCATCATCAGCAGGAAACTATTCAAAAAACTTTGAAGGATACTTCACAGAGCATATAAGAGGATCTCTCTCTCTCTCTGAGCATGAATCACTAGCTGTGAGCTGTTGTGTAGGTGTGAAAACTACAAACACCAAGATGATGTCTTAATGTTTGTAATCTCCAGTTTGTGAATATTACATGTATGTGAAAAGCAAAGAAGACAAACTCCATAATGACCAAGTAATTGTTAGTGACATCAAACTTCTTCTGATATAGCAAGTGAAATAGCACCTTTAGTCTAGTCTCAAATGTTGTCATATCCTCCTTTTTTGTATTTTCTGCTGTTTTCATTTGGGAAATATAATCCCACTTATCAAATTTGCATACAGGCTAAATAAAGTGAGGCCTTGGTTTACAGTAGAAATTAGCACATTACATTCATATTGATTTATTTATATTAGAGCACGTGGGGGTATAATAAACACAACAACTAGTAATTTAATTAAGTATTACATAACACATTATATTATATAATTTAAGTAATCATAACTGAGAAAAAACTATGAGAAATAATAATAGAATAAGCGTTAAATATTGACATAACATGCTGTAGGTATGTGATTGAGTGTGAAAACAAGCAGAGACTGCACCAACCACTGTCCCACCTCTTTGCTGTTGCCATGTCTCACCTCATTTCATGTTCTTTTTAATTAATGTGTCCTTTTCCATGATATTTCTTTTTTCATGTGATTTTGAACATTGTTTACTGGGATATGGTTAAATTTTTTTTCAGTTTTTTGGTCCTTGTACTCTGCTGTGCACACTCGTGACAGTATAGACATACTCTCAATACTCTCTGAAAAGAGAAAAATGACTGTCTGTTGTGGTACCATAGATGAATACATTCACTATTCACACTATACAACACAGCTATACAAAAACAAAACAAGCTCATACAAATGAGCACTCCAAATCAGTCCCTGCTGACATGTTTGCCTTCTGAAGGATGTATGATTGCTTCCAGCTTATGAGCTGGTAAACAGTTAATTACCCCTCGAAGCCAAAAAAATATAAACAAAATTTGTCACATTAGCAACATCATGGAAGCAAATTTAGACAAACACAAGGAGCACTGTGAAGAAAATGTACTATGTACTAACAAAAAGTGGCTTCTGCTGAGCTCTTAAAATGATTCCAGAGAAATGCACAAAAAGAAGTGACAATTGGTGTCATCTGTATTGAAATCAGCTCAATATCATCTATTGAAGGTATTTTACATCATGAATGCAATATGCTTTAAAAGTGGGGAAAAATATTGGTAACACAAGTGCCTATCTTTTCATTTCACAATATGGCAGGTGTTTGATCTGGATGTAAATGGGATACCCTTGGAACGAGGGAAAAAATAAACCCTTCTGTAATAAGCAATATCAAGTTTTCTCAGTTCTGTAATAATCAGATTGTCTGAAAAGCAAACAGCAGTGATAAATAAATGATTGAACTTAAGATAGTTGTTTCACTCCTGGAAGAATCTGTACTGTTTTAGAATTTACTATTAGGGAACTCTTTATATGTCCAATGTTGCATGACAACCTAATTGACTCTGTTACACATCATAGTTATGGTCTTCATTTATAGATATTGAGTTCAGCTTTTAATGCTTTAACCCCAAATATCATTATATGAAGGCTGTAGTGTTCACATCTGCCTAATATATCATGATGAAATATAAAGTATTTATGTACCAGAATTTATGACTTTAATGTACAGTAAAAATAAGATTGAGATAAGATACACTTTTTGCATTGTGTTTTGTAGTTAATGACTGCATAGAGTCACTTACTATTGTAAATGATTAAAAATGTTCTCAGATTTGTTTCCTTATTGATGTCAAAATTATTCAACCTCAAAAATAAAGATATAGCATGAATAAAGAATCAATATATTTTTGGCTATATTGATTTATTGTTTTCACCAACACAATCCAGCCTTTTNAAAAATAAAGATATAGCATGAATAAAGAATCAATATATTTTTAGCTATATTGATTTATTGTTTTCACCAACACAATCCAGCCTTTCCGAATATCTTCAAATATTCTATCACTTACCATATGGAATGACTGTGGCAAAAATCCAGAGCAGACATGATCTGTCTGAAGAATTTCCTGGCCTCTTTAGGTGTTAACCTGCCTTTTTTCACCAAGTAGTCAAACAGCTCACCACCAGACACATGTTCTAGTACAAGGTACCTGAAAGAGAAAAAAAGAGAAAGTGGGAATCAGTGGAAGAATGAAAGATATAACAAAACGGACAGCAGCAAAAAGTCTCAAAAACATAAAGGACAGCGTTTCACTTTTAGGGATACCATACAGTAGATCCCACTGTTCAGACAAACAGAATCAGAGCTCACAACCTCAGATGTTTGTAAGAGCTGGAACAATGTAGTGTAGTTCTCTACCCAGGATCAATTATTTGATCTCTCAAAAGCTGTATCACGTTGAGTGTTTATTTTCTGTAAGATGTCCCCATAGTAATATAGTGAATCATCCCAACACGGTCTTACACATAAACGTGAAAGGTTCTGATATACTATACACTTTGACCTCCTGTGGGAGGCATCAGAGATGATACAGTTATATTACACTGTGAAAAGATGGAAAAGTTGTGCAAAAAGCCTTTAGACATTCTGCTCAAGTACAGACAATGTAAGCCTCTGTGAGTTTGTCTCAGCACTCGGTTAATCAAGCAAAGGAGACACAGAGGAAGGACAAGAGGGAATGGAAAATCCCTGGCAAACATACAATATTTGTGTTGCCATTGTTGACTGTATATCTTAGAGAACAAATGATGAATGAATGAATCAAGAATTTTGTTCAGTGAATTCACTTCTTTACTTTAACTCACTCACTCACTCACTCACTCACTCACTCACTCACTCACTCACTCACTCACTCACTCACTCACTCACTCACTCACTCATTTTTTTTACAGCCACTCTTCAGGTGGTGCTTGACCATGTGCTTCTAGGCTTACAGAAGTGTGCAGTCTGTCATCCTGACTGTATGGCCATGCTCTAAGGCTCCAAGGGGACAGGGGAGGAGATGAATCTCTGCTGACCCAGACATAAAGCTGCATCTCTGGGCTGAAAACCAGCCATGCCCTGCCCCTGCTCTGGACTTCTCTACTCGTATATCTTGTGTTGAATGTACCTCCATCTTCACTAGGACAAATTGAAACTCAGACAGGCAGTTAAATACTCTCTTTCTTCTCCCTCTGCTGTAGATATGTGTGTACATTCAGCTATAGTTCTACTGATGACACTATCATTTTGCAAGAAATGCTGTCAGCCACAGAGCATGTGGTGTATTAACACAACCAGACAACACACAAGTACTGCTGGTGAACACAACACCACTAATACATTCATAAAAAGCTTCATAACATAAAATGTAATTTCTCCACATATTGCATTTTGTTTTGCTATTTACTATTATGATGGCCTTTTTAAAAGGGCACTTCACTGATTTCCTTCCCCTCCAAGATCAGTTATTATCCATAGTCCTACTCAGCTAGTGAAAACGTCGTATAATAAATTCTGTGCCTCTGTAAGGGAGTTTTCTAAAAGCTTGGAAGGTAACCCTAATAATGTCACCAGGGTTATCTTTGCTTGGACACTGCAAACATTTCATGGAGAGGCTGTGTTAAAACCTGGGGATGCAGAGTTTTGAAATATGGGGTATTTATCAGGCTGGATGAAGATAAAGACATACTATAAAGTTAGATTATTGGAATTGTATATTTTTTTAAAGCTTCATCTGACCACAGTGAGGACATTGTGACCTCTCCTACATATTATTGAACCATTCTTTTCAGACTTTCTTTGCTGGACTTAAGGGTTAAGATTTAAATTAGCTTCTATATACTTTACTCTGGCATTGCTTGTGAGAATAAAAGTTTCGACAAGGACCTTTCATACTCGGGCCTTGTGGACAATAGTGGCACTGTTTTCCCCAAATGAAGACTGTATACTATAAGAGCACAACAGTGTTGTGTCGTAAAGATGTTGACTAGCACATACATTTCTTTTGGAATCAAGACGCTACTTAACACATCTGTTTGAACTTCAAAACACACAGTGATGAAATAATGTATCTATTTGTGTCTGTGTAAGATTAATAATTGTATTAATAATTGTAATATGACAGTAGAGAAACAAAGCAGAACTTGTTTTGGTAACATTCTTAAAACTACTACATATAAGACTAGTGTTTCTCTAGTCTAAGAAAGTCTAACTTTACTTTTAATGGTATCAAATGAAGAAAATGTCCTCCTCTAATCTTCCCCTAGTTCTAGTGACATCCTTGTACTCCATGCCACAATACTACATGTCATGCCAACATATACTCTGCTGGTCTGCATGTCATAAATTGTGACCAGCATTTAGAATAACTATATAGAAACAGACAGCTGATAGCCTTATTTGCTTATGTAGATCACACAGAGGGATCAGAGGCATTATGACACTGTTTTATAACCATTTAATACATAGTCTGAAATGCTAGGATTGAGTGTATGTAGGAATGGGAACACATTTGGTCTTATTATGCCCCAAAGGCAAAAAGGCAAATATTAAAAAAAGAACACAATTGTTATTTGGCATGTGTAACAATTCAGCAAAAAATAAAAGCAACAAAACAAACAAGTGAATTTAAACAGCTAACAGTGCCATCACTATACATATGTATTATGTTCTCTCGGACTTTGAAACATGTTTACAGCTACCATTTTTCATTCTTAGAGGCATAATTTACATCAATATCATGGTGTGATCATTCATTTGTAGCAATGAAGTATCCATGAATAAAATATTGTAGGGCTATGTATCAAACCCCTTCCACTTCTCCCTCACCTAGAGTGCACACTCACTACACCACTTTAAACAGCTTGTGGTGTGCCAACAGAATAATACATCTTAAAACTGCAAAACTGTTGGCTCCAACATGCTGTGTATCTATCAACTATTGGCTTTCAAGTGAACATATCTGAGGAAGAATCTGAACACTATTAATTACAAAAATTACATTACTGATGTGAAGCACAGAGTTCACTGGTGATGTAAACATAAAGCAATTTGTCTTTTGTGATGCTACTAGTGACCAACTGTCAAAAGTGATGAAGCAATGGGGATAAAATGTGATTTTAATAATCCAATTATAGGATGAATCATAATATTCTGCTAGTCCTTTCATCTTAAAGGATGACACGTACAGTATTGCATGTCCAATCGCATTTGGCCTGTAAGCTCAAGATGAGAGCTAATTGAATTTAGTTGACAAACAGTCCTCTGTAGATCAGGGGGCTGCTATAAACGACTGATGGGCTTGTCACTCACCACTGTTAAAGTTAGCTAATAGATTTAGTGTGTGTGTGTGTGTGTGTCACTCTCCTTGGCTAATGTTTCTAAATGCAATGGTGTTGCTTCTGATAAGCGTGTCATAGTGTTTACATTACGGAGACTTCCTCTCTCTATTAGCATTCCCCTAGTGTGTGTGACCAAATTAAATGCCTCGTGCCAATACTAATGGAGCATGCGCCCCTCCAAAGTTATCATTGTTGCTCTCCAATCATAATACAACAATCAAAACCTCTCCATAGGCCAGAAAAATGATCTTTGGGATTTTAAATGATATTCTGCTGTCAAAAACAACATTTGTTAGGAATGGCTTTTGTGAGCCAAAAAACCTTTTAGGCAACCTGAAAATTTAATATAAATCAAAACTGGAGCACAATTCACTGGTGATACTTACAAGTATTTTTTATTTTCGTAGACATCATGTAGCTTTAAAACATGCGGATGTTCTATGAGCTTCAGAATAGCTATTTCTCGCTCCACCTGTAGGGAAGGGAAGAGAAGGACAAGAGGAAGGAGGCAGACAGTGAAGAGAATAAGGGGAGAAATGAGAGAAGGGAGAAAAAAAGAGACTTGATTAGCATGACGAAATGTAGGGCAGCATTCTAAGAAAAGTGTAATCATCCTTATTTGCCCTCTTCAACTACAACTTTCCTGTCACTGCTAGCAAAACTGAAGTACCAAGGAGACCAACCAACTGACCCCTAAATAGCCCATGGTGAAGTCTCGTTAATCGTTTTTCTGAGGTTACCTGTGAAGGTCATTGTCAGGGAGACAAATGTGAGAGGTGGCAATCTGTAATAACATTTTATATGACCAGCACAACGGCTTAAGAGGAATAGGTAAACCAATGAAAGGAGCTGACTGGCACTTTCTACTGGCAGAAAGGACAGAGATAAGCTTTGACCACACGGTGGTCAGCATCCAGGCCAGTAAGTACTGGCTTCACAGATGGAAAACATGATTTGCTATAAAAGCTGAAGGAAAACAGGAAGTGTTGGTCTAATCTTACCAAAAACTGTACCATTTGCTCTCTAACAAAACAAGGCCTTCACAATCACATTTTATAATCCAGTGGTTTGCCTGAGGTGAACATATATCAGCTTGGTTAGATTAGAAATCTGAAGTAGAATAATCTGTCAAGAGTCCGACATCCCACATTTGAACATTTCTGTCCACTAAGAGTACTGCCTGTGGGTAGGGGTCATAATGTCCACTCAGGTACATCAGCTTCTTCCAGAGGTGGCCTTTTTTCCCCCAGTCAGTCTGAAACAGTTCCTGCAGACATGAACACAACACCAGAACAAGCAGATGGCTGAGTCCACATAAGTTTCTGACTTCCTTTTTTTGCCTACGGAGCTGCTGAGAGACATCTACAGTATACTGTAAGGCTCTTGAGAGCTGAATTTCGCCAAAATCGGGCAGATCAGTTTGGATTTGTGTCAGCATCTCTGAAGGTTGTAGTCAGCATGTACAGCTGCCACTGAAAATCAGCATGGATCCTACTTCGACAGAAGCCACCACTAATCTTCAACCCCCTATGTTCTTCTGCTCCCCTCACGGTTATCTATTTGTTCTTCTCTTACACATTTTTTGTCCATCTTCTCCACCCTCTATGTCTATCTTTAACTGACAATGATGCAGATGAAAGGACAGCGTGGGTTAAAGGCTTCTGTACCTCATCTCAGTCTCATCAAAGTCAATTTTACTATGTCACGTCTGTGACAGCCTTCACATAGCTTTACCATCACACTCATTGTAGCTTAGTTTTATGAACACTCATGTGGAAGTCAAAACTCTGATCGGCCAGCTAACTATGTTTTTGTTAAACTCCTACAAAGCTGTCTGTGTGACTGGGTGTAAAAGTTCCTCTCCCCTAATTATGCATCGTTTTTCATTTCAGCATTTTCATTAGGCATCTCTCTTATTGACACATTTTTGATGATTACATTCTGCTAAAGCATCCCCCTTTCCACTCTTTATCGAGAGCAATATCTGANGTGTGTGTGTGTGTGTGTGTGTGTGTGTGTGTGTGTGTGTGTGTGTGTGTGTGTGTGTGTGTGTGTGTGTGTGTACTAAAGACAAAAATGCAATACAGAGCAATCTGTGTTAAAGCTGCAGCTAATAAAAAAAAGTCATGGGAGAGTATAATGCTTGGCACACAGCTTGTAACAGCCAGGCTAATAAGGGCTAATCCAGAGACTAATGACTCTGGATTCTGCACTCAGCAGTACTGTACTGTGCCACTTTCTCACCTGAGACTAAGGTGTGTTGTTAAGAATAAGCCTGTGGTGGCTAGCTAGCTAGCTGGCAGCTTGGCTCCCTGCAGAGAGACTAATGCTACCCAGGGCTCAGGGAGAGTTGAATGAAATGATACAGAGCCAGCAGCTGGCTTCCTAAGCTTCTTCTAAGTGCCTCCTTATAGTTAATTGAAATAAGAGAAATAAGGCTTAATGTGAAGACTTAACTGTACAGCAGCCTGCTTATTGCAAGATTAGCTGTTGATTAACACACTAATGTAAATCTGTGAAGCATCTCTCACTCTATCCAGCAATAAACAGTACAACAGTTTCATTTAATAGAACTGATTTGACAAATATTTGAACACCTCCCATACTTGCAAGCAAATGGGAGTCAGGTATGCTGTGTTGATTATTGCAAACAATACATGCACAACAAAAATAGAATACAACACCAACTACTAATATACATACGCTGACTGTTGCAAACTTTTAAAAGCCTTACAGAGGCCAACATGTCCATAACTTCATATTAGTTTACATGCCAGGTGGCCATCCTCTGCCTTGCACTGGCTCATGTACATGGCTCGGCACTCTCTCATTAAGTTTCACATCTGTGAGTATGGACAGTTCTTTCCAATCACCATATCTCCATGACACTTCATTAAGCCTTTATTAGCAGGCGGTTGGCCACCATTCACCGAGCCACACACAAAAGCACAGATGGACAGGTTGTCAGATGAACACACACCTCCCCTTCTTTATAATTCTTGTTACTTGTGATCTTCTTGAGTTTGTCAGTTCAATGCATTGCCAATTTGCTAAATTCTCAGATAGCCAAGCAGGTTTAGAGGACAGAGAAGGAACACCTAATTAAAGAGTGGAGGTCAGACAAGAGTGCAAGACTGACACTAATCCAAATTGTTTACTTGACAGCAAGATAATTTGCCTTGTAAAACCATGTGGTTATCACTGTAGAGTGCACATCATTAGCTGAAGACGTCAGAACAGTAGAGTGTTGGTAGACAAACTGACTGGTGATGCTTCGACCCACAGGGTTTCCTATCAGTGTCATATCCTGCCACCCTAAATGGATCAATAGGTTGGGACTGCAGTGGGGATTCTTGTTAAGGTGTTAACTACAACCATGATGGTGCATTGTATGTTACAAGCAATACATTTCCAACTTTAAAAGAAAAAGAATTGATGCTCTGTGATAAATGATAAACGCATAACATATTAGAACCAAGCTCCAAGGAACAGCATGTTGTTGCTCCATATTAAAAGCTAGAGCACAATTTTTTTCACCCTATAATTGAATTTTGATATTGTTGTGTTTGAAAGTATGTCTAATGTGATTTATTACTTGTAATTAATGTATAATTTGCAGGTGCAGATGGTATGTTGTAATAGCACAGTGAAACAAGCCCGTGTGAGAGCTCGAGTACTAGAAAGACTACAGCTTCACAGACAAATGAATGCTCACTGGTGGTTCAATGTGTCACTCCAAATTTTTAGGATGAAATCCAGTTTAGCATAGTTCCATCAGCTTTTTATTGATTCTTTAAATTACAGCCCTGGATCTGAAAGGATGAATGGATGAGCAAACTAATGACTGGTGACATCAATAGTTTCATCACTGTGGGCTAAGAGTCCAGTGATGGAGGATCAGAGACAGCCAGGCAACAACAAAGATGTAAAGAGATTATATGTATGTCACATATGTCACAGAGAAAGGGAACAGAAAAACCAGCCCAAAATCTCAGAGGGGAAAATATCGGATCACAGGCTTTGTCATCTCTCACTCTCCACTTATTGCATCTTGTGCTCTTTCTCCCGCCTTTCTCCTGTCTGTGTGAAAACACAGACATTTCTGTCACCTCCCCCAGGCGAACGAGTGAATGGTCCCTTGATACTGAGATCTGAGGATCAAAGTCAACAGGGCAACCATGTGTGTCAGATAAAAAAAAAAAAACGGGGGTGGCTATGCTAACAGGGGAGCTACAGTGCATGCAAGAGCTGCTGGATGGATGGAAAAACAAAAGAGGGACAGAAAAAGTATGAGTGAATGTGTGAGCATAAGCCATGTAATTCTCTGCAATGGAGAAGACAACAAGAGAAATGTAGAGAAGAGACAGAAAGAGCGCACAGCAAGACAGAGTCTGATGATAACAGGTAAGGCAATGAGGCATCAATGTGAGGAGCTAAAAGCGTGTGATAATCAAGGAAATTAGAGACCATTCCACCTACAAAGCTTTAATTCACCTGAAATATTTACTGCATTTGATAACTAAAGATTTATTTGCACCATACTGTATATATTACTTTAAACACTTTAATTCATCTCAGTCATCTGTTTACCAGCAGAGGTTAATGTTCAATAAGATATAGTGGTCTAAACATATGGAACCCTTTTGCAACACCTTTTACAATAGTTTTTAAGATGTAATTTAGTAATAACACTTTATTTTATAAAACATGACAGAACACAATTAAATAATATCTTATTTAATATATTTAAGTTTTATTAAATATTTTTTCTTTGTCATAATAAATCATAAGAATGGTAATAAAAGTATTTTCATTTTCTTTCCTGCATAAAAATTTCCATTGTCAAATGTACTTTATTTGTTTTTAATTTGTGAAAATAATAATAAAAAAAAAAACAACACTAAAATGAAACTCAATTTAGAATTGCAGGAAAGGATATGAAATAGATGTATAGAGAAGAGAACATATGGGTGAAAGCAAAGAAAGCTATGGGGGGGGGGGGTAATGGCAAGAGAGAGGGGACATGGGTCCAACTGTCAGTGAGCAGAAGGGGAGGAGACAGTGCAGCTTGGCTGCTGGCTCACAGACAAAACCAGTCAGTGTGTCATCCATTCATACTTTTGACATGTGGACATATTAACGCATGATGCACAGACACTGTACACACACACCGCTGATCACGGCAAGCTATGAGCCACCTCCATCCATCCATCCATATGTCGGTCAGTGAGCCAGTAGGGCAGAATCAGTGTTTTCTGCCAGGAGCAGAGGGTAGCCAAGCTGGTGTGTGCACATGCATGTGTGTATTTGTGTACGTGCTTACACATGCATGTAAGTGGCAAGGAATTTAGTGGCTGTACAGTAATATATGTCAGTCTTTGTAACCAGGAGGAAAGGACATCAGTTTCAAGGGCAAACACATATGCATGCACACACACACATACACGCACACACAGTGTACTCTTCTTCGAAAAACACTGGGCAAAATGTTTCAGGATGTGGGTTAATACATGCATTATAAACACTCTTTCTCTACTTGGTGTGCAGCACATGGCTAGTATCTGGAGGTTGACATTAACAGGTTCCTGGGTGTGCTTAACCAAAATTTGTTCAGAAATTGACAAAAGACAGGCTCGATGTATTGGATTTACCAGTATACATAAATTCAAGTCTTACTGAGATTGAAATCTCTTTTTTAAAAGAGACCTGGCCAGTAAAGCACCATAAACACTGTTAAAACAATAAACACATGAACTTGGGAACAAGTTTTCCACTGTGTAATTTCAATGACAAGTTCTGTAACTCCTAAATACTTACTGTAGATGTTGTGACCATTGAAATTTCAATGGCTTCAGTTGAGATATTAAGAAATTTTAAATGGTAACTCTTTGCCATTTGAAAATAGCATCAACTTAAGCCCAGTAAATGAGATTGAACAAGATCAAAGGCCACATGCAGGAATTCAGAGGTTTGTAATATTGCAGGGGATGAGCAAAAGATAACTGTATCATCTGCATAGAAATTGAACGCACCATTTGATACATTATCACAAAGCCACAGTATTTGGTGAGACAGTGTGTGTGTATCAGGTAGATGTTTTATCTCTTACTACTGAGCCAGTCCCACTGAGAGCAAAACAAAATACAAAATAAAATCATATTTGTATGATTCCATTCGAGTCAAAGTCATTGGACTGAAAAAGGTAATCTCTCTCTTACTTTCATCTCTCTCTGTTTATCGCTCTACCTTCCACCCTGTGGACCTCACAAATACACAACTGCACATACACACATGCAAACACACATGGATACGCAGTCTGAACAGCAGGTTTTTCTGATAATCACTGTATCAGTCATCCTTTGTGGTGAGGAGGTAAATTCCCCACACGGGGGAGTTTGATCAATGCCAGAGACATGTAAATCGATCTGGACATAGTCTCTGCTAGCTCCCTAGTCCTTATCCTTTATCCATCTCCCACCCTTTCAAATCTTACTCATTACCCCTTCCCACCCAAGTCCAATTCTGTCACTCCTCCTCCTTCCCTATTCCTTATTTCTTCTGTCTTTCTCTCATTCTATCATGTCTGTGATGTGTACCTATACTGCTGACAGATCCATCAAGCTGCCACTTAGACCAGTGACAGGCCACATCATTTCACACTAACAGACGTGTCCCTGGATAACCTTGGTCGTAATAGAGTCTAATAGCAGAGTTCTTCCAGATCCTGGGGTCAAAGGGCATGATCATGAGCATCTTGGAAGCTACTGCATGGGCAGATTGTGGGATTGATTGTGATGGGCCAGGAGTGGGTAAAGGGAGTGTGTATGTGTATTTTTATATGCATCATGTGTTTGTCAAAAAGACATCAGCAAGATGAGTGATTTATCAGTGATGGCCAGGCAGCGGATGCCTTTGGCAGCCATGTTTTTGTGTCAGTCTTCTGAAACATTTTTTGTCAACTCGTTCCGTTCAGTCACTCACACCCTATAAGAGAGATATTTCGTATAAGAAGATTGGTAAAGTCACCTTGGATTGAGTGGAGTTGTGAAATATGGATTAATTAACTGGTTTTCACAGACTAGAGAATGAGTTGATATCAGTAATAAAACTGTACATCTAATGTAATGCACCTATAGTAACCTACATTTGAATATGTGGACGATGACTTATTTATAAAGTGCTCTCCAGCAAGATAAACTTGTATTCTCTGAGGATTCCGGAGAAATTTATTAAATGCCATCTACTATTAAGTGCAACCTTATCTTGTTTTTTCCCAGGCAGCACTAAATTAAAAAAAAAAATACATATCAATTTTGCTTATTGAAATGTTGCAGTGTGCTTAACTATCATTAATAGATCACGGCAGAAGCTTTTTGCCTTTTAACACACAAAGTATATATGAAAAAAATTATGATGATAATGACGTCCATTATGAAAAATGGATTTTCTGGGAACACTGACATAGTTTTGTCATAATAAAGTGATACAAGTGAACTGCTGATGTTGGTAAATGTAAAGTAAGGAGAAAACAACCTAAACAAAGAAAGTGAGCAATGAATGAATAATCAAGACTATTTACTGCAGTAATTCAAGCAGACAGTGGTGATGAACTAACAGTGATTCACTAATTATCTCCATATATGAATACATGCCCTATCCATTGACACACAAGAGTGGTCAATAGTTAGCCAAGCAGAGAAGTCAATAATGGACAGTCAACAGGTCAGCGGGTAAGACCGGTCAACTGAAACAACACAAATTAGCTCAAAACTTTGTAAATAAATTCAGAATAGCTCCAATAATGTAATCTGGGAGCTTCCAAACTTGTTAATTAGGTTTTATACTGAATGATGATAAAGTGTGTGATAATTAGAGTGAGTGAGTGAGTGAGTGAGTGAGTGAGTGAGTGAGTGACTGAGTGACTGAGTGACTGAGTGACTGAGTGACTGAGTGAGTGAAAGAACACAACAAAGTCATTAGCAAACAATCTCCACAGGCCTGTAGATGAAAGAGCTGATGAAGTTAAGTGTCTTGCTTTAGATGTTCAGCATACTGACCACAAATTCCCAAATATACATCAGAATCTGTCCCAGGCTCATTAACACTGCCAAGACGGAGCCAATTTCCCTGTTTATTCATAACCGCTAAAGGTGGTTAATTTATGCGGGATTCACAAGTTAATGTAGCCTGTGTATAAAGCTCAAGCCTTGTGCAAGCGAGTTAACAGTATAATCAAGAGATACAGAATACAGAAATGTTACCTGGATTAAGTCTAGTTCTTTGAGTAGTTGCATTCCCCTCTACTATGATCACATACAAAGTAGGAGGTCAGGATATTAGTAGTGGCATTAATAGTATTGACCCCACTTAATAATTACTACTTCTCCCACTATCAATACACAGTAAGTCGTCAATATGGAGCAGCTAATGACTATGTTGTACATACAGCTGCTGCATAATAAAACAGATCTGCAATGCCACTGATCTTTACTGTTCCTTTTATACCTGTTCACACTAAAGGTACTAGTTTACACTACAAGATAAGTACATGGGGGTTGGCTCAAAAGCCATTCATTTTCAAACTTGAGTACAATTTACTACAGTATACTGTAGATTGTGTCTGTTGCAGTGTTAAATCCTGCAACAAGAGGAAATTATGTGCCATAAGAGAAGTCTGCCTGTCTTCTTGACTCTGAGCAACTAGATGATGGTCAAGAAACTGTCAACCAGAGAGGTGTCATTTACGGTGCATGTGACTTGCACACAAAAATACATGCATAGCACATCCACACAACTATACATACAAATCATATATATAAATAGACATATCACAGCATTGCCATAAAATGACAGTTGTCACAAACTGTGACATACTTTGTTATCTACTGGTACAGCATTTCAAACTCGGTTTCATTGTCACATATACCATTACAAACATACACACACACAAATTATATAACCAAAACTGAATACCATCCCTTCACAATATTTTTCAAAAACTATTCTATGCATATTTGTGTATTTAATAGGGCTGATGAGGAGAACAAAGGACTCAAGACTAGTAACTCACATTGAGCCTGAGTATACTGGTCAAAACTGACAGACGCACTGACAGGCAAAATTCTGAAATACAATACATTATAAGTTTGTGTCTATAGATGCAAGCAGCATGGTAGAAAAAAACAGATGTCAAAGATGGATTTGGATTGAAAAATTAAGGCCTACACATTTTCATTCAGGGGAATGTAATGTACCTTTTCAATTACCAGTCCCTACCCTAGCAGGACAGATAAAAGACTACAACAATAAAAAAAAACACACCTGAAATACACTTCTGTGGGCCCACAGGTAATTTTAAGAAATAATAAATCCCAATGCAAAACAAAGAAATAAGTAGGCATAAAAATAACTAATCTTTGCCATTGTCCCCATGAAAGCATCGCTCCAGGGATAAGCCTGTTCTGAATTTACTGCTGGCTATTGTGCACACTACACTGCATACTGGTAAAGTTAAAATAATGAAAACACACATGTCAGCAGTTCAAAAGACAGCAACGCAATATGTAGTGCAGCTATACAAAGTTAGTGACAACCTGACCACACTCACTTAGGGTGGACTGACCTTTAAGGTGGACCAACTATTCTCATTTTAGTGACAATGTCAGCTTCTCCTTCTCATGTCCTAACATTGCTCATGTATCACTCCACTTATGGATGAAGAATTGGATAAAATGTGCCCTTTGCACACAAAAATAAAACCAAAAAAAATCAACACCAAAGCAACAACAAATAAAAAAGAAAACAAAGCTTTCTCATCTATCTGACAACACAGCGGCTGTTGCCTTTGAAGAGAAAAAAACAAATGCCATCGGTTTAGACGTCTGTCTGTCTCCTGTCGAGCTCAATGGGGGATCCCGCTACATCTTATGCTCTGCTATCCTCCATTTCATTATTTTGTCTGCACTACATCTCTGTTTTATCTCGATAAGACATATGAGAGATAAAATCAGTCAAACAACACTGTGTGGGTTTGATGAGCTTTGTCACCACAGTAAGCAACAGCACTAACGGTTTTAGATGTCTCGCCAGGATGTTTTAGATCCCCAGCTACCAGTCAGAACGGTGTAAAACTCAATGTTTGGTGTCTTCAGTCAATGTCATTTAGTATTAGACACAGGTAGGAGTAAAAGCAGCTCTTCGCAATCTCCAACATCTGGTGCTCTGTAGGTAAAATCTATTCCCCATTTTCATTTCGCCAGATTTCATCGATACTTAACACAGAGTGGGAGAAATAGTAGATATGCATTGATTTAGGAGTGGTGATTGGAAACCAAATTAGGTTGCTGAATGCTCAGTAACTTTCACATTGACTGATAACAGACAAGGCACTGTAAGGCTGTACAGCTTCAGGATAAACATTTTTATTATTTGGGTTCTTACAGGATTTGTTGAAGGAACAAGGGACAGAGAGAAACTGTGACAAGAGGAAAGAGAAACCACAGTATATTGCTCTTTTCAGGCAATACTGTTTTAGCCAGTATTTACTATGACATATTATATGAATTGATAATGTGTTTTTTTTTGTTCAGAATGTGTTATATAATATAACTATAATATATTCAGAAACTACCAAATTGAAGCTAGGGGTAAAATGTACTGTAATGTATTTCTCAATTTCTTTTTAATTAATCCAACATTTGCATGTAAAAATATATCTAAAAGAAGAAGCAGACAAACAGCAGAGAGACAGAGTTGGTCATTTTTACAGTCATTCTGTGGAGCCAGCCTGTTAAGATCAAACTGTGTGCTAAGCCCTGGCTTCTGGCTCAGCACCATGCAAAGCTGATGGATCAACGCGCAGAGGCACAACATATGAAACCCATTTATTTTAAGAGGTGTCTGCATTCACAGACACATGCACATAAACACAGAGAGAGAGACACACACGTACACACAACATAAAGTTAAGCAGGATGGGTGTGTGTTAGAGGCATTTCTATATCCAACCCACTCGCGGCACAACAGAGGCGGGAGAGAACGGCCAATCTATAATCATTAGGAGGGAAGAGTAGAGATGGCGGAGAAAGAAAGCTGCAGTGCTGTCACCGAGGTGTCGGGATAACAAGATTAAACCTTGTGTGATTCATCTGTGGCATTCTGCTCCTCACCCGCCCACCACAATCTCTGCTGGTTCATGTACTCAACCTTTATCACTTGTTTTTCTCTCTTTCTTTAGTTATAAATTGTTATTTTAGATGCTATGTATGAAAAACTTAGATATAACTGTGTCAAACTATCATTATGAATTAAACTTTCCCTCATATTTTGGTACAGATGCACAGACTGTATACATTGACAGCTTAGCTTCAAATTTATACAGGAGTCTTATTTTTTGGAAAAGAAATCAGAAATTAAAATAGAATGGATGGATCTTACAAAAAAGTAACAGATCCTCATCCTTGTCCTTATATTTTGGGGCATTTTAGGTAACACAGCTATTACCCTGGCTATGGTGCTGCCTTGTCATTCTCAGTTCTTACATATGGTGCCTTTTGTATACCACTTCAATTATTTGCTTCAGGGGGCAATTATACTGCCACCGTCTCCATTTCCAAACTCTCTTTCTCTCTTANCACACACACACACACACACACACACACACACACACACACACACACACACACACACACACACACACACACACACTTCTCATCTGTAATGTTACTTATGACTGACATCAAGGATGGAGTCAGCAAACCGCAAGTAACGTCACTAAGCTAGAAAACAGTGTAGCTATGTAGAGATCTACTTCACAAGACACACATCCAAAGTGTCCCAACTTCTTGTTCACCATCCATTTCTAACCCTCCACACACACACTCTTCCCTTCCCACTATCTCCCTTCATCCTGCACTCCACTCCTCCCCTCCTCCTCTTCCTTTCTCTCTCTGGGCTTGGGGACAGTAGAGTCACTTTGAAGTTGCGCTGCTTCATAAGGAGAGAGAGTCACTCCAGCTAATTAGTTGTCCTTATCCCAACAGCAGCAGCCGCCACAAGCTCACTGGCTCAGAGGGAAAAACTACCAACTGCTGCATGCTAAAGATACCCTTCTCCCTCAGCTAGTTGTTAGCGCTAGCGGCTAGCAACGATTTAACTCACCCAAAGACTAAACTGCGGATTAGAGAAGTTGCTCCATTCAGCATAATGATAGGTAATATGGTATGACATATGGTACAGTGAATCCTCTGATCTCAAGGAAAGCTTGTCAGACCATCGTTGCAGCAGCAAGATTCTACTCAATGTCCATTTTCTCCACCATGTTGTCATCATCAGTATAACAATCACTATTACAACAATTGGAAGGCTTTTCAACACATGAGGTAACTGCAGTCATACATACACTATGTAATATTTACCCCAGGTATCCTCAGAAAAGGAGTAAAAGATAAGTATCATGATACATGAAAGTAACTAAATGACTTCAACACTTCTTTATGAAATAACTTATCAAATACTGAAAGATATGATAAGATAAGATATTCCTGTATTTGTTCCACAATCATTAAAATATAACCATGACCTCTTTTGGCGAATAGTTTCAAGAAAAACATATTTACATTCCCTAAAGGAAGGCACTGAAAAATGTTTTGCTTTCCTCTACTGAAAACCTGGTTCTGTATCAGCAGTGGAATTTAAAACTAATAAATGATACCCACCTCCATTAATAAATGACAATTAATCATTTCTGGCTTGTGCCCCTATTTCATGAAAGAAGATTTGGTTATTTCAATTCTTACCTTTAAGCGAATGGAAAGAGCTCCATTTGAATAAAATCTCTAACTTACAATAGAAAGTGATATCCTAGAAATAGATGTTCTTTGGCCTACCCTGCACTTTGACTTTTTCCTACATATCATCATCACATTCAACCTTATAATTTGTATAATTATTTGAGCTGAACAATCCTCTGTGATCACATGAATGCTAACAATTTCTCCCTGTGAATGTCACATTAAGATGGCAGGAAGAAAACACAGGCACACTTGACAGGAAATGTGAGTAGAAACGTGGTGTACTTACTAAGGCATCTGTGTTATCTTGTCTCAGCAGGGATTCTCACAGCATGCCCATCTCTATCTCCTGAGCCTTGCTCTCTCTCACCCTTCCTCCCTTTCCCTCTCAACCCAACAGCCCCACGGCACAGAGATATGGCAGTGATAGAGGGAGAGGGCTGGCTGAGNCACACACACACACACACACACACACACACACACACACACACACACACACACACACACACACACACACACACACACACAGCACTGGTTATAGACTTCACTTTGTATCGGATCGCCATACTTCATTCTGTTTGGCCTCAGCACCAACAACTGCAGACATGCTGTCATATGTGCACATACTGTGGTTTCTCTTTCTGTTTCTCTCTCATCATGTAATATATGACAGACAGCCACATCCCACAGATGGAGCCTCTTATTACTATTCAACTTACTCGATTATTAGGTTTTCTGCCTATAAGTGGATAAAAAAACAACAGCACTGACACTCGGTCTTTGAAGTAAATGCTCATTCTCAAGTAACAAACTGATATAAAGCTCACAGACAAATTCATTATCAAAGACAATTTAAATGTCTCAATGGTCCATAGTGTCATTGCCTGTGGGACTGTGGACTAAATAGTTTAATATTAGTTACATAAAGTTCAACACACAGACCTCTGAGACAATTAATTCTACCCATCTCCTCATCTCCAGAGATCCCTGACTCACAAGGCCAGTCAGGGAAAGGACAGATGTAAAGGGATGACATGTGTCATAAAGAATGTGTCTGTGTGCATACATATTGATAGGTGTGCATGTGCCTATGACACATGTACACACTTTCTTGTGAACTCTAGTGTGAGTATGTGCACCTAATGTGTACCTGGGATGTGAATGCATCCATGTGTGTAGTATGTCAGTGTTGCATGTTCACACACATACACACACACACACACACACACACACACACACACACACACACACACACACACACACACCTGTCCAGGAGAGTCAAATTCTCCCCTAATAGCACAGTAGGGACCCAAGACATTAGCATATTAAAAGGTGACATTTCACAGTCTGAGCCTTGCAGTACAGTGCAGCCCAATCACTCTGACAAGCTGACAGCCACACAGGCGGGCCAGAGAAGAGACACATAGATTGTTGTGCTCACTACTAAGGGAATATGGGGAAGTGGCTGCTGGATTTGAGTTAGAAAACACCTGAATAGCCACCTCAGAATTTAAGAGTGATTTGTCCTAAAACTAGACAGAACTTCACAAGTGACCTCACAAAAAGTCTAGTCATACTAATAATTTACTCTATACAGGTGCAAAGTACATTGCTACAGAGGCTTTGAATTAAAATTGAGGCCCCAAGGTATTGTTGGCCAGCACATAAATCAATACACACTCTATATGAGAGGATAGAACAGCTGAGACACACACACACACACACACACACACACACACACACACACACACACACACACACACACACACACACACACACACACACACACACACACACACACACACACACACACACACAAATATCTGCATGTTTACAGAATAAAAATTTGTTTTCCAAATGCTGCAAAATACTTAATTTTATCTGTTACATTTAGATGAAACACAGCTGCACACACACACCATCATACACAATTTCCATAAAAGCAATCCTCATTACATCCGAGACAGCTGAAACACTTATGCACACACAGATTTCTGTATCTGATCCTTATCTGATAGCAAATGATTCACTGTCTAGGAGGAAAACCTGAGCAGCTGAACTTTCAAAGATTTATTTACATGAAATATTGGTAACTGATAACAATTCTTGGCATGACTCCGGTTAACTAACTTGCCCCTGGCACCTCCATAATTTGATCCCTATTGGCAAATAAATGAACACATGTGCTGTCACACATGCACATGTACACACCCACCAGGGGCTAGCAGTAGAGAAAAGGGTGACAATGGCTGAGTGTGGTAATTGGCTCTGAACTGCAGCTTCAGCAAAAGTCTTGGTCCTGTCAGAAAAGTGTCAGCATTCGGCATCTTTTACTCTCATTTTCCTCTACAGGACAGCACAATATGAAGAACCTGGTTTGGAGCATTATCCTACCTTCCTCTCTGCTGTCACATGTTACAATGGTTCCGACAACTTCTGCTACAACTAATAATACTTTTGTCAGTGTTGAAGCAAAAGAAACAACCTGTCTTTCCTTGATGAGAATATTAGACTGCATGTTGAGCTGAATAAGAAATAGAAAGAGTAACTTCCGGAGCATGACAGCGGTGAGTGAGAAAGACTTCAGGAGACACTGACACAGCAAGAAGCTGATTAATACCGACTGTTTATCAAACAGCAATATCTGAGCAGGGAGAGCTTTTCATCTAAAGTCTAATGACGCTGCCACAGATGTGATGCAATACAGAGGGATTTTCCATTTGCTGATAACCTGCACTGTGAACAAACCCATCCGCTTCCTGCTTTTCAGCTCATAAGCAAACAATTACAATGGGCGCTTCTCTCTGCGTGAGTCCTGTGAAAGACAATTTTCAGGTTGCAGCATCTTGTTGTCCTCTATCTTCCTTTCTTTTCAGTTTCTTTACAACTCTGCTATCAACACAAAGGCCAATTTTGCAGCATGCCAGTTTTGAGGCACTGAATAAGACTGCCCAGCAGGAGCCCTGGGATGTAAGACAAAGAGAAAAATCCATAGTGTATCCTTCAAAAAGTGACTGTCAGGGTAACAGTGAAAATTGTAAATAAGAATGTTTTGTTCTGAAAATTTTGATGCATTAAAAAGTGAAGGTATATTAATTATACTTGCCAAAACCAGTTTTATTGTTGCACTAACTCAGGTTTTCTTGGAGGCTGTGACTCTGTTTGCGATTTGAAAATAATAAAAACCAGCTACTTCAAAGACAAACTCACTAATCCAATGATTCTACTCTTAACAACATACATTATGATATAAATCACTTGTATTCAAACATTTTTGAAGCATCAGTCACTCAGGCAGTCCACTCTTCCTAATTTTGATTTTTGAAATGCCAGCTGGCAGTCAGCCCTGATGTTATGTGTCAAAGAATTGGCTCTTTCTGCTACTACTCACTCACAGTCGAACTCTTAGGGCCTGATTTACTAAAGGTTTGCATGAGTAAAACATGTGCAAATTTGACATCACCCACAAAAAATGTGCAAACTGATCTACTAACACAGTGCACTGAGGTTAGTGACTTTTAAATGTGCATGTGCTGTCCATTTAGTACCTTTGCCATAATGAATATGTATTATGGGACATTTTAACCCCAGTGTGCAATATATAGAGGAGAAAATGCAAATGTTATTTAGCACACACGTTGCGATTTACCAAACTCTAAGGTGTTGGCTGACACTAACTCCATCTATGAATAATACCTTTGAAAGGTACTTCTGTCACTGTGGAGAGGAGTAGACAGAATCACAATGACACAATGTATAGAGAATAAACCTTTCCCACCCATGTCAATATTTTTGGAGTGCAAAATTTTTTTTATTTTACTGCCCTGACTTAGTCACATACTCTCCCATATGTCAATTTTTTTTGTTGTTGTTATAACTCAATATGTTTGTTAACCTCTTCCACTAGAACCTGATCAAATTTCATTCATGCAGCTTTCTGCTTGTCCAAATTCCACATTAAGACACACACAGCCCTCATTTAAATATTGCTGTCTGCACCTTGTTGCACCTGATTTCATTTATGCAATTATTCTTAGTAGATCATCCACAAAACATATGAAAATTAAACACACAATCTATTGCACTGTGCACACAATTTTGTACCCTTTATTTGGGATTTTAGTAAATCATCCTCTTAGAGTTGCTTCATTTAGCCAACCTACAGCATTTATTCAATTTGGAGAGAGGGGGGAATAATGTTAATAATAAAGGTCCTGAGAAAGGCATGAAGAAGGAAGAGTTCATGTAAAATCAATACCAAAATTTGAAGTTTTTAGGATAGATACCCAGGTAATAAAAGAAAAAGTTAAAAAATATATTTTCAGAAGAAGAGACACGGGCCTGCAGAGTAAAAACTAACTATTTCAACAACCTTGACTATAACTGTAAACTTACCTTCATTAGTACTGACTCACTGAGTTTCTCACGGTTGACAATCTTTATGGCGACTTTCTGGCACGTTACACAGTGAACTCCGAGCTTGACCAGTCCTGTAAGACAAAGAGGACACTCACTTTATTAGGTCAAATAGGTCAAATATTGCATTTTCCTGTTTGTGCTTGGGATTATTGACAAAACAATGTATGTTCAGATGATAGCAAGAGTTCCTAAGGAGCTCAGACTGTCATTGTGTTGAAATACCATAATGCATTGTGATGTGTAAAGAAAAATTAAGTTTTTTTTCTTTTGCTAACCATTGATGTGCATCTAGTGGACTGATGTAAAATGGCTTAGCACTTTGTGTACAGAATGGTCATAATGATTTCTGTGGTACAGACAGCCCCTTAAATAAACTGCCCTCTGGGGTTTATTTGAGTCATAAAGGCAGTAAGTGAGGGGTCATTTGTTTTATTGATTCCTATAATGTACTAAACTGCTGTTTTGCAGTTGTGTTAAGTTAGCTAAAACAGACAATAAATGGTAGTAGTAACACACGCAGGCAATGTAAAGCCAAAGGTCAGCCATTGAATGAGTCACATTATTGACCAGGGCTGAAAACTGTAAACATCATAATCAAGAGGCTGCAGCAGAGTAAACACGACCCTTTACTTCTCAACTCAAACATATTCAGGGATGCAGAGACTTCATTGTCTAATACTCTACACCAGGCAGTTCTGTTAGGAATCACACACAAATGTTCAGAGAAAGGCATTAGTATCAAAATCAAACCTCACGTATTATAAACCATGATTTCTCATGCAGTCTCAAAAGCATCTTCCGTGCCTTGCCTTGATAATGTCCCAAGGTATCCTTAATTAAATGATAGACCACAACCAATGCAGAAAACATGCAGGGAAACCTCAGTGTGTGTACAGTCATATTGGAACAAAGTGGCGCATTTATATGTATTTGATACAGGGCAGCCATGATGACGGCGCCAATCCATTTCCTGCAGGGAATCACGGATCAGCACACACATCAGGAAGATGTTTGCATCAGATACATTACTTACAAACTGAAACAAACAAACACACACTCATATACAAACAAATGTTGATTCTGTATTATTGATTTCCCCTATGGCCCTGAGCTCTTGCAGGGATGTGGAGAAGACAGAAGATGATTTTTTAACTTTATAAACTACAGTGTTTGAGCTTGTAATGGCTGAAACATCAAAGTGGAATAATGTGAATGTTTTGATTTCTTGCCTCTCTTTTCTTGACAGGAATGAAGATGGTAGAATAAAGTTAATAAGTGTTACTATAATGTGAAAGCACATTGATAGAAAGCATTTTAGCCCTGGTGCAAACTGACTGGCCAACATGAACCAGACTTAATGTGAGCATCTAACACGTTCTCCCACTGTCTCCTTCATAGTTTGATTTCTATATGAAACAGCACAACAGTAGAGTCAATGGCTTTTGAGGAAGCAAGGAAATGAAGGAGAGCATAAACAGTGTTCAGACGCCACAGAAACATGGAGGAGAAAGAGAAATGAAGTGGGGACAGCAGCGGGAAATATAGAAAAGAGGACATGGAAGATGAAGGGAAAAAGTGAAAGAGATCGAGAGTCAGGCATAGTGCATTATTTAAATGACAAGCCACAGATAATTAAGCAATAATGGAGAGTATTGTGTGGGTGTGAGGCTCTAGCTTAGGAGCTGAGGGGCCGCAGGGGCAGAGAATGGAGAGACATGGAGGAGGTAAGGCTAAAAGACAAAAAGAGAGAAGGAGAGAATGAAAAGGAGACTGGAAGGATGTTAATGGTAAAAGAGGAAAATGTAAAAAGATCAGGAAAAAAGGATGAGGCAGTTGAGCAGGAGGGGGAGCAACAGACAAACCCATTAGCCTATGATGGTAATCATATGTTAATGGCTGCTATAGAGAAGCTCATAAGTCACAATAAGCACATTAAAGAGAAAATATCAGCTTGCAAACACATGAAAAGTTAACTGGATTATTTGCCTCACTATCCATCTTCCTCCAATGCTTGTATTTTCATGAGTAAAGGGCACATTAGTGAGAAGGAAATGTGCAAGGGAACACTGCACATTACTATTTTACAACCACTTTGTGTATAAATTGAAATGAACTCTTACAAGGAAGTTCAGAACATAATACACAAAGACGGAAGGCAGAAACCTTGTTGCCACATGCATAAAAATCACAACTTAAAATAAACTACAGTAAACAGTCATAGCAAAACACATTAAACTTGCACTAAATCACCAAATGTGGCAGCAACAGATAAAAGTTATCACTCTGCTGTGTGTTCCTGCACAATTACTTTTCTTGTTTCCATGTAATATCTAGATTTGCATATCCATGACCCAAAAATCAATCAGCCCTTTTTCACACTCTCTTTAATGTCTTGATTTCCTGATACTCCCAGCACCCCTTTCACCTGTCTGTGACAATACCCCAGAGGAAACCCTTGAGGTTCTGGCTGAACTGATACTGCAGTGGTGAGGCTGGAGGAGGGGTGTTTAGGAGATGCCCAGAATACCCAGGGTTTCGTCTGGATCTGGCTGGGCTGTGCAGGTAGGCTGTCTTTGAACATAACTTCAAACGTGAGGCTTTGACTGAGAGCACAAAGGATCAGAGTCTCACGGGGGGAATATAGAGTAGATTACCACAGCAGTACGAAGTGTAAGGATTATATTTCATTTTAATTTGATCTCTTGAAGTTTGCACTGGATATTCATAATGAAACTATATCACATATTTGCACATGCATGCAAATGTATACAATATACATATTGTGTACAGCTGATATGTATACATGTATTTAAGTGTAAAGTTGATGTTTATCTGTGTTCAGCACAATATTGTGACTGGAGGTTGTATTATTAGGTCTCAAGACACAGACATGCAGATTGGTATTGTCACACACTGTACTTATATACTTTTCATTAACACACATATGGACAAAAGCAGGCTGTGAAGCTGACCTGAGTTTGCAACACCACTGAATCAGCAAGTGCATCGATCTCTCCTCTCCTTCGCTCTACTCCCAAATCAATAGCATCAAAAGCTCTCGCTTTCACAACAATGTCAGAATAATGACACCAGCCAGGGACTTATGGGCTGAAGAGGCCACCATTGACTGACCTCCGGCCTTCATCCTGGCTCTGCACTCTTTACTTTCCATGTGCCTCTGTGATTAATGATCTAATGTGGAGGGACTGCTGGAGGAAGACACAGAATGAGAACTTTGGTTCATGGCTCAGTGAGCATCAGAAGTGTGCAGCATTTTGCAGCACTGTGATGGAAGCTGCTGCGCGGTTATGTGTCAGAGCCATGGTTTCAATCATCATCACCCTAGTGGCTTTGAGAAATCAAACATGAATAATAAAAGTTTATGGATAAAAAGTGAGCTGATTGCATACTCAGAGCAAAGGTCAGAAAGAACGTGTTAAAGCAAGAAAAAGAAGAAAGCAACTAAGACAGAAAGAAGAAAAGGAGAGCAATTGAGTTCCATGACTGTGTAATCAAATACAGATAACAAAAAAAGCTGCAGAACATTCTGGCAGTGGGTCTTCTGCTCAGCATCACTGTGCCATGTGCCAGCACCAATTTGGTAATGAGCTTTTTGTCTCACTTCAAAAGAGCATGTTTTTCATGATATCATCACTGAGCTGATGCCCTGATATCTAGTAGATGTCAGGGTGTATTAATTATAACAGCATGTAGCTTAACTTTTTGAAGAAACCAACCTTTGTAAAAAGTTGAAATGATAATGACTTTTGATCCTTGGTATTAAAAAACATATTTTTGGCAAAATGAATAGTGGGAGTGGGAGTCACACAAACATCACAAGCTCACACAAGCTAAGTAAAAACGATATCAGATATCAGGCAGTCAACTCATTACAATCCATTTCTAATAGAATCAGCCAATTTTAATTGGTGGAGTGGGTGGATTTAAAGGTCTGGGCCCATGCAAAAAAAGAATAGCACTTAGTGGGTCAGAAAAGTCTTGTTGAGATTTTATATTTGAAAATTGTCAATAACCCATCCCAAAATAATGTTGAAAGAAAGCACACTGGTGAATTACTGTACATGATTTTGCAGAGGTGCAGTTTTTGTGAGCATCAGTGGGCTACAAAGGGAGAGCTTAGCACTTTATTTAAATCCTTTGAGTTATTATGGCAGTTCCCAGTGGGCCCTTGTAGGCATGTTTATGTTTGTCTTTCTTTGCCTTCCCTTGAAGCTGTTTAGCCTGGCAGGGAAGCCAGGAAACCCACAGTGCCAGGGAGAGAAACCTTATCTCCTCCTGTGTTAACTTGTGAGAGCTCTTTTTGTTCCGGTTTCCAAAGCATGCCGATCAGTGGTCAATTTATTATTGGACAGTTCTGGGACATCCAGGGAGGAACAGGTAGGAGTGGAGAAGGACTCTGACTGAGCTTGTTTTCCCCAGATATCGATCTGAGAGGCTATGAGTGAAGGGTGGAGAGCAAGAGAGAGGACACCCAGCTTGTTTTTAAACCTAGGAGAGAATCTTTATGACTTCCGTCTGCTAGCTACACACACATACAAAGAGATATACACAAAGTTTGCAGCTTCATTCTCCTCACAGCACCGGCATCCATGTGGTTAAAGATCATTTCTGGATAGCTTAATTTCCTTCTGGAAGCAACTACTAGAAGAAGGGAGAGAAGGATGAAAAAGATGTCTCCACTTGTGCACCTCTCACTTTCAAACTTGATCTTTCAGAAGCCGTAAGCCAGTGCCGGCAGATGGTAGTAGCTTATGCTGGCTTAGCTTTCGCTCCCTGAGGCGCTGGCTCTGAGAAGCTCGTTGCCCTTAGGCACAGATCTGTGAGCTTCTTTCCACTTCTGCTCTCTAACCCTGAATGCTCTACGTGGGGGCCACAACTCTGCCCTGGAATCAGTGTTGAAAGGAAACAATGTGTTACGAAGGCTTATTCCTTCAGCTTCTTCTGGCCATATGGAAAGCCCTTGCTGTAGAGCGTGGGAATCCCCTCCACCAGGTGAAAGGGCAGGAGTTCATCGTTTGTATTTGTATGTACTGGTGTTGACAAAAAACACATGATTAGGACAAATCTATGGGCGAGATCACACAGTAGCAGAGTTACACTTCCACTACATATTTTGATACCACTCAGTGATTAATTATCCATCAGTCTGTGTGTGTGCCTTGATGTGCTTTAATAGTAACAAAAAAAGAGCTTATTAAATTAAGACTTTATATGACTTTAAAGCCAAAATGCGCTCAGTAGCAAAGTTACAGGAATTAACACCATTCTCTTTTTTTTTTTTTTTTTAAGATTTTTTTGGCACAGACGCCTTTATTGTAAAGTTGGTAAAATGGGAGGGGGGGGTGGGGTAGACATGTGGGGAAAGGATGCTCCGACCGGGATTCGAACCGGGGTCTGCCGCTTAAGAGTACTGCTCCATATGGCCTACGCTCTTACCACTGCAACACCGAGCAAGCCAGGAATTAACACCATTTTCAACCATGAAATATGCATAATCAAATATGCAGTTCTCCAAATGTAACATTTTAAAAACTCATATGGAAATGTTTTTATACTTGTTTTCTATCATATGACCAAAGATCATATGTCCATGACAAATTTTGAGGCATTTATGAAACATTTAATAATAATATGTCATGGTAACAGAGTTACAAATGTTTTCTATTAATGAAAAAAGTTTAATTGCATAAATTGTTCCAAACAAACTCTGAAATCAGTACATATTTATTCAAAATAGTTTTTATTATCATAATGAAAGAAAAAAAAAACCAAATCGTTTTTATTATTTATTTTATCCCATAGTCATCATATATTCATAGATTAATAAAGGATATAGTTAAGGGTATTAATTGAATAATTGAGTGTTAACAGAGTTCCTACAAAGTTGCAAAGTGAATATAATAACTTAATATGATCATAATGGTGTAATATGGTATGGTGTCATATGGTATAATTAATATTAATTTAAAACTACTTTACTGTAACTTTTGATATGGAGCAGATGCTAACATCTGTGTGATCTTGACCTTATGCCTTTGGATACTATAGTAGAATTACAACCTATTTTTCCATCAAATTTCTGCTTTCTGTTATTTTTCCATTTCTGTCATACATTGCCGAAATGCATTAACTGTCTTCAGCCCCTGATAGAAAACGATTAACAAAAGTAACCATCACAACTTCAATAAATAAATAAATAAAACATTTGTGTTTTGCTTTTGGATTATCCATTTATTTTAGACTTTGGATTGACCCCAATACTAAAGAAGAAAGTGAAATAAGTCTCTTTTTTTGGTCTTGATGTATCAAACATATTTCAATGCTTCAATGCTGCGATGCTCCAAATGTTCTACCAATTGGCAGGGCAAGCACCATCTTCTTCGTGCAAATAAAACAAACAGCAGTAATATTTCACTTGTTTTTTCAATGTCTTTTCAACTGCATGTTTTATTACATGTTACAAAGATACATTACAATTACATGCACCCCATAGCCCATAAAACGTTATAATGACTATGGAATGGAAGGCCATTTGTGGGTACATGTGAATGTTCTGACATTAGTTTGAGTGGATTTAGTGGTAATGTTACACAAGAAGCATTTAGAGCTGATGAAGCCTGGGTTTTTGACTTTCTGGGAGCATTTTTACATAGATTCACCACAAGTTTTGGAAGCTTTACTATGTTTAACATAGACATCTGACATAATAGTATAAAAATAACAAACGCACAAAAAACATGTTATGTCTCCTTTGAAATCTGTAGACTTGTCATGTATTTCTCTGTTTATGAGTTTCTACTTCCTCTTCCATTCATTTTGTTATCCAATTATTATGTTCTTGTCTTTTCCTCGTTTTTCCATTCCACCAAAGTTTGCCCTCATTCCTTCTCTACCCATCAGTGTCTGACTCATTTATCTCCCCTTCTCTCTATTCATCATCTCATCTAGTCACAAAAAAAGAAAAAGAGGGAATACACCAGCAGAAAACTGTTGAGTCATACTGTGCAGGAGGGAGACAGCACGGCGAAGATCAAACAATGCTCACTCACCACTCGGTGAAAGCACTCTCTGTCTCTCTCTCTCCCACCGCTTCTTTCCTCCTTCATTCACTGAAAGTCTCTCTATCTCCTCAAGTCCTCCACCTCTCCTTTCGCTCCTTTTGCATTTTCAGTCAGCCGTGACGTTAGTCTACCCAGCCTGAATTCCCTTGCAACCCTCTAAACCCTACGAGCCAAAGCAGTAGCAACAGCAGCAGCAGCAACATCAGTAACAACAGAGGCCCAGACCAACTAAACAGCTTCAAAAGCAGGAAGAGCAGTTTAGCCCCGGAGTGCTGGAGTGAGGAAGGAGGCACACTGACGCATGCATACAGAAACTGTTTATTTGGCCTGTGTGAAAATGCATATTTGCTCAACAGCTCCCTTATAAGTTAACTTCCTGCACAAAACATGAATCTCTTAGTAAATACAATAGTAATGGCACTTCACTAGAAAACACAAAGGTATTTTTTTGTGTCTCTTTTTCCTGGGTACTCCAAAAATGGTGAACTTCTTAATCATCATTATTGCTGAATAAAACATTTTATGGTTAGTTTATTTGTCTTGGACAAAATGTAAATATACATTGCTGTAAATGTGCCACAGTTACCCAAATAACCGGTTTTCATCAGAAGACCAGATTTAGAATTAAGACATGATTAAGACATGACCCCTCCACCCCCACCCCACACTAAAAAGCTCAATCTATGCTTGAAAACCGTTGAAAAACAATTTACTTAGTTTGAATTTGTCACTTGGCATACAGGGGCATATGGATGTTAGAAGCCAAATCCACAAACAAATTTACATAATACAGTGACTTAGTAAAAGCTGAAGAAGCACTGCGGCTTCAAGGCATCTAATCTATTTTTCACATTCAGAAACAAGTATGAGAGCGATTGAGAGCATTGCCCAAGGGTTGCAACTGAGTGATCCACTTAGTTATCTAACAAACTCTCTGATTGGCAGATCTTAGAAGTCCCCACCCCTCTCTGCATCAGCCTCATCACCATATAAATATATGCACAAATATGTTCTTAGAAGCTCATCACCTGCATGATAGAAAAAGCAAGCTTCACACACTCTTTTTCTGTCTGAAGGCAGACAAGTCTCATTGCCAGGGGTAAGAAATGCATGACTGCACAGAGGAAAAGAGCTCAGAAAGTTCAGGCTGTCATTCATTTGACTGGGTAAAAAGTTGCTAAATGTTGATGACTTTGTGTTGGGAACATATGGTACCCATATCATGTATCAGATATCCACATATATTATTTGCACTGAAGATATCTTATATGAGTGTCAAAATGAATTCTGCTGATTAAAGAGGAAGAATCTACAGCCATGTTATAAATCATTGAACCTGTATTTAAAGGGAACCTCCAGAATTTTTCATCATGGACACAGTTTTACCACTAATTTTGGCCTGAGTGACTAATGAGGACAATAAAAGAACTGTGAGCATTAAGTGAGTGTACTTCTGCCAGCAGCCACAAAACTGCAGTGTAAGGCAAGCCATACAGAAGTTGTTGATATGCCAGCATGGACCAAAGTGGTAGAAAGATCGACTATCAAATATATATTGACACCGCTTAAGTCATGTTCTAAGAATGGCTTAAAATCATGGTGAACTTCCTCATCAAAGATTTTGCTTTTTGTGAGACCACAGTCTCCCCATTAAGTTGATCAGACACTGTGATATCTCTTCTCTTTTGAATCTCTCATCTCGAGATGTCATGCACATACAAAATATTTCACTCTGAATTCTGGCCTGAAGTGACTGGAGGTCAAGCCACAGAGGCGAGCGAGAGTGACATTGTCAGAGGAATGTTCTATCCAAATCCCAAATGGGAACATCAGAACAAACATGAATGAAGACACGGTAGGCAGTTAGGGAGGATATGAGAGCAGAGATGGAAAGAACAAATAAAAAAAGAAGGCCGCGACAATGAGGCCAGTGACAGGGAGATGGAGAAATACTGATAACGATAGATAAATACAGAGATACAGATATAGAGACTTAGTCAAAACATGGAGAGAAAGTGGGGCCTAGGAGGGCGGAGCAGGGAGACTCAGATCTATTTTTAATGCCTCTGACTGGGGATCAGCAAAAGGAATGTATAATTACAACCTCATGAATAATGCAAGCAGGCTTCTTTTAATTAGCCACACCAGGCCCACTGCAGCAACTGAAGTAGACGGGACAAACACGTGGACATGCACATACATATACACACTCATCTACAGTATATGCATACTTGTACAAATAAACAGTGCATATAAATCATGTTACTAGTGGGTGACATTTGTGTGTACATGCTAAACATGTATTTACACAATGCTCAAGGGAGTTAGGAGTCAAACGAAGAGGTGAAATGATGTGCTAAGGATTGGCGCTGTGGTGATGGCTCTCTGATAGGCTTCGAGGCTTCACAGTGAGTGGAGCCCCTAGACACTACTCAAAGAGCAGCACACTGTCTGCTCGTCATGTGTTAGATAACCCCCAGTATAATAGTATGAATTATTAAACAACTGACTGGATAATATTACAAAACTTCACTGTAACGATCAAAAGACATGCTGGCAGTGGCTGCACACTCTTTCTGTCTTTGTCACACGCACATGCACACTTGCATGCATATATGGAAACATGAACTTGCACAAGAATAGACAGAACATGCAATTTCTGGTATATGAGCCATACAGAGGGGTCAACTGTGTGGGCTGGAAAAGTCAAAGAAGAGTAAATCTGACTCCAAGCAGTCACTAATCAAACTTTCCTCATCTGTAATTCAGCTTGAGTTTTTTCATTAATTAACTGTGTTTGGGTTGTCTATGCAACATCTTCATTATCAAACATGGATCAAACCGGAACAGACTTCTGTGAGATGAGTTCTCATCAACCTGTCTTAATAAGCAGCTTTCTTCCAAATGGAGATTGAAATAGATAGACAAAGCTCAACCAGGAAAAACTCAACTAAACTCTCCCTGCACATCAAGAGAAAACAGGAAGACGGATCCAACTTGGAACGACACATCAAGACGGAGGCAGGATGTTATTTGGTTGTTATCTGGCAACCCTTTTCCCATCTTCAGATCCTTAATTTGTAAGCTAATTTGTGGCTGGCAAAGACAGGCTTGAGTATGGGAGAGGATATTGGATGTAATTCGATGTCTCACTCTATCTTCGTTTGTTGATTGGAGTTTAATTGGCAATGAGGGTGCCGAGTTCCCACTTTGGGGCAAGCAGGGGAGATGACGGCTTGAGCACATGACAGAGGGAAAGCCAAAAGCACCCACACAGTAGTACAAACTTCAATTCACACAGCAGAGGAAAAACAAAAATAGACAAATTGAGACATCCTCCTTTTATTCTCCATCTTGTGCTTCTATATAAAAAAGAGACCTTAACCTAAAATTGGCTTTTATAAAAGTCTGACATTCAGTCCTTTAAAAAAAAAGGTGAAAAAGACAAACAACAGCAGGAAGGATTGTCTAAGGTGAGCACAAACCCTACTATTATGGGCAATATACACAAGGTTGTTCTAATATAATAAGTAACTGCCGTGTATGGATTTAGAACAGGGTAGCAGGCCACCTCCTGATGTGTGACATTGATACATTCACAAATTCTGCCTGATCAAAAGTCAAAAGGTTCAAGAATATTAGAATGTGGTTCTCCTTCCTATGTCTTTGTACCGCCTTTATCTTCACTGGCGTAGACAACATGCTGCACAGGAGAAAGGTCAAAGCTCCACTATTAGTGTATGGTCTGATCAGAAACACCTCAAGGCTTGGAAACAATGAAGACAGCATGTGTGCATTGAGTACACATTGAGTACCCCACAAGAATGCACAAAAGTAAAAAAAAACAGTGTTGTACACTAGCAGCCATATATGAATGTTAAGTTATAACGTGCAGCATAGCTCAAGCAGCTTTTGAGCAGTTCCTGACCATCATTCTGTTCATTCTCTCAGGCAAAATTGACATAAGCCAATATATTTTTTCACTTTACATCTTACTGAAAAACACACTAATTAGATTGAAATCATTTTGATCTCTTCCATATTTTAGAGGTACAAAATGCTTGTGCACTTTGCCAGTAGATATAAAAACATTAGTACATTTTTGAACTAATATAACCAATTTGTCATGACATTTATAAAAAACACTAAGGGGTATTTTTAGTTGAACGCCCTACATTGAACTGACTGGGTGAGGATTGTATCTGTGTGCCACCATGCTTTGAGTAAAACTGAGGTACAGTACATACTGTAAAATCTTGCAAAAGCTTTTGTGTATCTATCCACACATTTCTACAAGTTTTTTATATCTATTTTCAGAATCCCACCATGTGCTGAGATGAGTGAACATGACTCATCTTATTTGGAATGTTTTTCTGTATTCTCTATTTTTACATCTATGCATAATCCATGTTAAATGCGCATTCTGGAGAGCATGATAGCACATAGCCTAGTTATACAGGATCATTTGCATATTATCTTAAAAGGACATTATTTCTCCGTCCTTTCTCCATGTTTTTAATAAAATATAAGAAGATTTGAGATTTTGAGATTCTTTTTTCCCCTTTATTTGACATTTGTCAACAAGGGGGGAAAGTAAGACAGCCAACAAAGGCCTCCAGTTGGATTTAAAACAGGGATGTTGCGGTTATCTTTCTTTGCCATTCCATTATCTAGAATACTACACCATTTCTTCTTCAAGTCAAGCATGAATTCACAAACAACTCTGACTAAAGTCACTCAGTATACTGTATATTTCCACTAGCCAGTCATGGTTGCTCATAGCATAACAATGTAATATACTAGGCTGTGGGACATCCTAGGGGGAGGGGCTGCAGAGCAAGGTGGTATGGAGGCGAGACAGTGTTGAAGAAGATTGTTAATCAGCCCAGCAGCCATTGGTGGAGCTGTTGACGTTTCTCTCGATGAGTGGGATAATTTGAGCAACTCCTGGTTAAATCACTGCGTCAGCGGCAGCTAGCTCATTATGAACACCACAACTGCATCTCAATGAGGCAACAAGGGAATTTTGATTGGCCACTANCTCTCTCTCTCTCTCTCTCTCTCTCTCTCTCTCTCTCTCTCTCTCTCTCTCTCTCAATAACTCAGTCTTCCTTCCCTTTCAGTTTCAGTTTGTTTTGTTGTGGCCTGATATGATTATTTCTTTTTTGCAACCCCCTACCCCCATTTTCCCCATGGGAC
>JANJYP010022215.1:0-11838 GCA_024605115.1 Rastrelliger brachysoma | reverse complement strand
ATCATTTTTTATCAGTGACATTATTTCACACCAGATAAACTTGTTTTTAAGATTAATTATGGGCTGCTGTCTAAGTTAAACTGGCTGTACTGAGATGTTTTAATTGTAAAAGATCAGGGAGATATGGATCATGCTGCTCTCTCTGTAGGGTGTTCAATTTACATGTGCTATCTGAGGTTACATTAGAACTAAAAGGCAATTATTTCATTCCAATGCATTTTTAATTGAGCATTGATGTCATAGGCCAAATTTAACAACTAAATCATAAGGTTATAGAAGAAGAAATAGAAAAAAATGTCTGGCTTGTTCAGGTCAAAGGGACAGGTTTAAGCACCACCTAGGGTCTGTTCACGTGTTACGTGTTCACATCTGATAAGAGACTAATAGATTGCAATGTCTAATTTCCTGATCTAAATATCTTAGATTGTTCTGTATCACACTGGTTGATCTGCCAAAACGGAAGAATAAGAGTATCATTGATATGATACAGTGCGTACTATAGACCTACATAGTAATAGACACGTGGTAGTCAAGTAAACAGGAGACATTGCAAATCAGTAACAGAACTGCTGAGCTTAGCTGATGTTTGAACTAGAAACTTTTATCACACACACACATCCGTTCTGGCATTCCCCAACGCTGATCAAGCAGTTTCTAAGTAGAAGACAAACAATCACTGCGCCCTGCAAAGAAACGTACAATGAACACGTCGGTCTGAAGTCTTAAGATGAAAAGTAAAGTCTATCAATGGGTTTTCCAGTGCTCCCAGCAAACTGTCGCTTGTCTTCTAATTAAATAGTTCAAAGCAAGACCGTGTTTTTGTAAAAGGTGACTTGACTTTTTGGTTGTAGTTCAGTTCAATACCGGGTGAATTTCTAGTTTCAAGCAGATATGATTTAAAGTAGGTGTGCTGTGGATAAATGGAAGCTCAGTGAACACCTTACTAGAAAAACTGTGGATCATTGCTTCCAATTTGAAGCTTTCCTACACCACTCAGGAAATCATTTTCTGAATAGATTTGCTCCAAACTGCAGAATAATGCTTCTCTTCATGTCTGCAGTGATTCGTTCTGCATATTTTAAGTTTGCATGTGGGGAATGGATGGTTTCTTCGCTAAGTTTTCTTTTTGAAAGAGAAGGGGGAAAAATGTGCAAATACAAAGAATAAGTTGAGGGAGACTGATGATGTTGTGGGTGCTCTCTCAAGACTACACAGAAACTACACTACTGGTTGAAGATGTTTTAAAAACTAGGCAGGATGTTGCAACACAGTTCACATTCATTGACTGATTATAGCAGGACTCTGAAAGACAACATTCATTAAGTAACATTGCAATGTGCCTTGCAGCTGCTGAACTTTACACATTTAGTCTTCTGTTGCTGTTATATATGGAGAAAAGGGTTCATAATGACAACATTTTTTTTTGTATTTTTTTTTTACCATGTCTCATATTTCCATATACTATCAAGAGCTATCAGTCAGTGGTTAACAAAGTATTTTATGAGAACCTCAATGTTGGCCTATAAAAACACTAAATACCAGATTTACCACATGATCAGGTGACACACTCTGTGATCGCTCAGTGTGACTGTTAATGAAGTAGAAAGAGATCAAAGTGGAATTAAAAGTGGAGAAACTGTTCTGCCACCCACTGAGAGAAATGGACTTAAAAGCAGTCATGTGTGATGTTGGATTAAGTCAATGAAACATGCAACAGTTACAGAATTTCAATATGTGTGTCTCCGGGGAAAGAATGTAGTATTTCTGCACTTCTGTAAAAACATCTTTGCTGTAGAGACTTTGAAAATATCTCATATCTCATAAAAATGTAGGTTGGTCACTGATTTTAGGGGAAAAAATGAAAAGTTTAAGAATCAGGTAAAAAATATTGTTCAACTCAGCTTGTATTGCATATGTTTTAAGGTTATAACTCCCACTTTGTACAAGTGTACATAGTGGGGGTGGAGATTTCTTTTTGAATTTTACAACAACAACAACGACAACAACAAAAAAAGACTGTCTCACTTGATTTGGAGACTGCCTGCACGTGCCAAGGAAATCTCACAGGATACAGTTTTTGGACAGAGCTGCAGCAGCTGCTTGGCAACATGATGGAAAATGCAATCAGTGGCTTATCAACAGAGTACATGGTCACCAACAATAAAATGGCTTCAACTACAAGATGAACTAATGAAACTTGCACCTTACATGATATTTATTATGTTAAACTTATTTTGGGCTGAAGCTAAATATTATTTTCATGATCACTTCGTTCTTAATTGATGAATTATTTAATGGTAGAAAATTCTGGAAAATGCAAATTGCAGTTTCCCAGAGTGACATCATCAAATATCTAATAATACTACAGTAGCAGTATTTTTAATTGCTGTGATTATTGTAATAGCAGAAATAAGGGATGGTATGTACTTAAGTCAATGTTGCATTGCAAATGTCGACTTAACTGTTAATATTGGTGTCATAGTGTAATGTCGTTATGTCATTATGCCAAATCACCACTTGCCAGTAAAGATTAAGTTAGATTACATAAATTGTCGGAGAGATGGTCACCATAAACCAATCACCAATTCAAAAACAATACTGTATATTATCTACTCTACCTTATTAATGGTATTTATAATTTATATTATTAATTACATTGTTGAATACCTACATATTCATACATGTTTATAACCAATTAATACATCCAATAGAAGTATTTATAACAAATAATATTAAGTTGCTCAAGCTATCCCAATCATTTATTGCTAATTTCAGGATTTCTTAAATTTGTTTGAATGCATTTCAAACTGAGAAGTTAACTACTTATTAAATCATGCTGGGTCAACACTGGCCCTTTAAGAGAGCTGTGGATCCATGAATGAAACGCAGCCATTCATAAAAAACATCAGGGACGGGCGTCAGAGCAGGCTCAAACGCGATTGGCTAGACCTTTGACTGACCCGTGTAATAGCCAATGGGAGACGCTGCACAGGGCTCGGTTTAGCTCCTGCGATCAGAGCTCCTCATTGAGAAAAATCCACAGATCTGCAGGGGATGTAGGGGAGGAAATCTGCGTCGAGTTCATTTTTCGTACAGCCAAGAAACTTCACTTACCAAGTGAGTGCTGCATTATTATTCTCTCATTTTAATAAAACAGTAAAGGAGTACATGTGCAGGCTTGTTTTGCTTTGTTTGTGTGCATTAGCTGCATCGACGCGGGCTGTTATAGGCAGTGAGAGGAGAGCAGATGCGGGTTCAGAGGCGAACGCCATTTTCTGAAAATCAAAGGCAACATTGCGTCCATTTCCCCCCCGCATCTGTCCACTTTGCACGGCGGCATTTCCGTTTGCAGCAGCTGTCTTTACGGCCTGTTAGCATCGTGAATCTTTCTCTGTGCTCGCTGGCAAAATTTCTCAATGGTGAAACCCCCCTTCTCCCCCCTCTCTCCCTCAACCCCCACCACCTCCTCCTTCTCCTGCGGGGATCAAGTTACAGTTCATTGAGAAAAACAAGAACGTCACGCCAAACTCCATTCACAAATCTTTTGAGTTTAATGTGCTGTTTATAGTCAACATCCGGACGGAAAACACCCTCAGTAAAGGAGTTATATGATTTAATTTGGTGTTGGTATCGAAACAATAAATGCATCAAACTTTTGTTACAACTTTTTTCACTCGTAATTAAATCCATATTCCTCAAACAAAGTAGTTACCGTGAGAGGAGATAAGTAGGGAGTTATTTCCCTCCATACTGTATTTAACTTGTAAAATGTGTTTAATAGGCAAAGAGGAATTAAAATCTTAGTTCACTAAAACGTAAAGACCGATACTAATGTTTTCCAAGTTTTGACCCATTTTACTATCACTGTTTAGTAAAGTGAAACACACTATATGCTATTATGTATCAATATTGTGATATGAGACTAGTCCAGATGTGACTTAGGTATTGTGTTATCCTGGTTTTGAACGATGCTTTACAGTAAGTGAGTTCAACATTACTGATGGTTATTAGTAAAAAAAAAAAAAATCATTAAACAACATTATGATATTTGATTTGAGATTGTGATAAATGAATAAATATATTAAAATATTCACTCAAACCTCCACTTACTAGTTTCTTATGGGATTTCAACCATATATCATAGTGATCATTATCATCATCACATATTTGCGGTCTGAAACTCAGATAACGCTGATAAGTGAAGGTTTGAATTCAGACTATTTTAACACACACAGTAATAAAGATCTTTTCAAACATAAATAAGTTACTTTAAGGTTGTATGTTCTATTAGAAGTTGAAATCTGTTCCATGTGTTTTCAGTATGGCTGCATGTTTAAAGAAATAGTTCAATAATGTAGTAAAAAAAAAACACATACTAGACCACAGTAAGTAATCAACTTGGCTCGCAGCTAAGCTTTCTGCGCAGACAGGGAAAAAAGACGTCACGTTTTATTAGCCTATCCAGCTGCTTACTGTTTATCTCCTCAAATCTAGCGTCACCTATTCAAACGTTTTCTTTTTTTTTTTTTTTTTTTTAAAGAAACGGCTCCTCCTGCAGCCTGTGTTCACGTCAGATTAAAGTTGCAGGAGGTTGCATAATGTTACTGACAGCAACACTTTTTACAGCCACTGTAAACCCTCCCGTGAGGGTCATGGAGGTTAGAAAAGCACAAATACGTTGAAACACATGAACAGGACAGAGGTTGTAGGAGAAGGTTAGCAGCGTCAATTCTCCATGGAGATAGATTCACATTTCTTCCTCAGTGTGTTTTCTGACTGTTCATTCATCTCTGATCTCAATCCTCTTTTATTCCAGGGTGAAGACTGCAACATGGACGGTTTTTATGACCAGCAGGTCCCATTTGTGGTCCCAGAGAGTGTAAGTGTCACAATCTAAATTCTACTTCAAACATTTAACCTTTTTTTTGGAAAAGCAAACCAAATACTGATTAAACTTAACAATTATGCACATTAACCGTTCTGATGTTAAACTTGTGTTTGTAGAAATGTCAGACAGAGGAAGCAGACAGATGTCTCAGCGACAGGAAAAGGAAGTTCATGGACACGGGGCTTGCACAGGACACAGAGGGTTAGTTGGCTCATCATTGCATCATGTCCCATATGTAAAACTGTTTCCTATGTCAGCATTTAGTGGTTATTCTTAAGTTGGCACATGATTGTGAAAAAAAACACAACACAGTTTTGTAGACAGAACCTAGTGGAAAAAACTCCCACATCAGTGTTAAATAATGTGATAACCATTTTATTTCATCTTCCTGTTTTGCAGAACTTTTTCAAGATCTGATCCAGCTCCAAGAAATATGGATTGCAGAAGGTGAGAACTGCAAATATCACAATATGTAAATAAAAGTATTCAGTGGTGAATATTTCGAGTGGTGAATTTTTTAATTTTCTCCCCCCAACAGCTCAGGTTCCTGATGACGAGCAGTTTGTCCCAGATTTCCAGTCCAATAACTGTGAGTAGCTTTTTCTCCTCTAATATTTATAGTGGGCACTCAGAGCTGTACAACAGGGAGTGAACATTTTTTGCAGTCTTTATTTATGCCTCTATCTCCTAATGAGTTTTCTCTGAGGACTGGAGTGACACAAACAACGCTCTGACTTGCAGCATGTTTTCTCTCCTTTTATTGATCCAAATTCAAACAAGGTCACGTGAGTCTAAAGTACATCATTTCTTGGGAAGACATTAGCAAAGACAACTGCCACATCATGTCTCAAGCTAAACACAAGCCATATCTGATTGTGTTAAAATAGAATTATGATTTATTATTAAAACCTAGCTTTAGGTTTCACCGTTTCAGAAAGCTGTTTTTTTTTTTTTTTTGTATTACTAGTATTGAAGTTTATATGACCTGCAAACAAGCCAGCGCTGGATCTGTGCCAGCTCAATGATAACTATCACGTGGAACAGGAAATGTGGGGGCCATAAAAAAAAAAAAAAAAAAAAGACTTCCAGGGACTCAGCCTGTACCTTTTTTATTTAAAAGTGATGATGTCACAAATAGTCCATTTGGCACTGCTTCCAAACACGTACGCCACTCTGTATTTATTACAGTGTGATAACAGCCTCTATAGATCCACTCACTGTTCAGACAATAAAGCAGACAGCGACTGTGTTGTGGATGGAAACATTAGAGGCGTCATTGCGATGAAGATTACAGGAAGGGTGAGATCAGATATGTTAAAATATTTTTCTTTTTTTTCTGCTCTAATGTGAGAAAAACCAAAGGCTGCAAATAGCTTTAAATAGTTGTTAAACTGTGTAAGATACAAGGTTAGTGTATGTAACAAGAAAGCTGTCCTAAAGGTCACTGAGTGTAAGAGATAGAGGTAGTGCTTTAGCTATTAGTCATTAAACAATGGTAATTACCTGTTCGGGTTGTCCCCTGTAATTGTTTGTTAAGCAGACTCATGACAGTTGTGGAATATTTAAACTATTGTGGGGGAAAATGTAATTTGAAAATTTCCAAATGTATTTTTATTAAGTAAAAAGAACCAATCTGTATGTTAAATGACTGTGTCTGCATGACTGGATGATAGAAAATGTTTTTCTATAGTGGGGCTTTGACACATACAAAAATGCAGAAACCCACTGAAAGGATAATTCTAGTTTATTTCAGTCTGATGTGTTTTCCTGAAGGATACGGAAATAATCATTGAGAGAAGCTATAATTATGCAAATTGTGCAGATAGTGGCTTGAAATGAGCTTCAGAAAATGGGTTGTTGCTCACGATGACATCCTCATTATTGACGGTGCGTTTACAATCTAACACCTGTGTGATCTCTCCAAAGTACAATGACTATCATTCATGTGTGTGTATGTGTGTGTGTTTGCAGTGATGTTTCATGGACCGCCTGTCAGCAAAGTGAAGCAAGAGCACAATCCGTCCAAAGACCTGTCTCCCTGCAGGACGCCTCATGCTGACATGTGCCTTTACAGTTACAGGTACTGAAACTAGACTTAGGATGGTTTTTATTTAAATACAGCATTCAAATAACATTTCAGGGTTAAGGCTGAATCCTTCCTGTAACCTCCTCTCTTCTCAGTGCCTGTGACAAGCCAGCTGGGCTAGCAGGTGTGACTCCAGCCTCCTCACCGGCAGTACAATGTGGTGCCAACCATCCTTCAGGACCTCCACCCTTACAGAGGCAGTTACACCCATCCAACCCTCAGCTGACCAACAACATTTCTTCCCTAAGCCCCTCCCACCACCACCGCAACCTCCCACAGGCCAACCAAAGCCAGCAGTTTGCACTGCCACGCCCCCCCATCAGCTGTCCTGCTGGATCATTCAGTACAGAACAAAGGTGAGTTCATATTTTATAATTCTATGATTTTGAAATAGAAACACATACTTGATTATGTTCTAAAATCTGCTTCTCTGCCGCATGTCAGGTTTCAGAGGCAGCTTTCAGAGCCCTGTTTGTCTTTCCTCCCACCGGAGAAAACAGCCAACACACCGTACCCCACCTCAAGCCGTGACAGCCGCCCGCTGTACCAGCGCCACCTCTCAGAGCCTCTGGTTCCCCACGGCCAGCGAGGTTTCAAACAGGAACTGGTGGATCCACGATACCCAGAGCCAGTGCCACCTGGTCCAGGTCTGGCCAGGCCCCAGACCACCTTCAACCACGTCACCATCAAACAAGAGCCCAGAGACTTTGGCTTTGATTCAGGTGTGTGTGTGTGTGTGTGTGTGTGTGTGTGTGTGTGTGTGTGTGTGTGTGTGTGTGTGTGTGTGTGTGTGTGTAAACTGTGAAAATCATTTAAAAAGGACCTGATACATATAAGACACAAAAATGACACATTACAATAATACTTTTGTGTCTAGCAGAGGTTCAAACATGCCAGTCATCATCATTTGGGAAGTCTTCAGTCTTGTACCAGAATAACAGTGTTGGTGAGTTTGTGGTATCATCTGACCCTGCAGAATTTCTCAGAGGAATAAAAATAAACTTTTCTAACAGTATTTCATTTTTTGATTTGCAGGGTTTGGTCGTGACAGAGAGCCACATCTGTACTATGACGATACTTGTGTTGTGCCAGACAGACTGGAAGGTAAGACTGAAACCAAGTTGTAATAACCAGAATGATGATATCAAATTATTTTAGGAGGAATAGAACCAAATATGACGGGATGTTCTCATTGTGATCTGTTTGCATGTGTCACCAGGTAAAGTGAAGCAGGAGGGTTTGCCATACCAGCGCCGTGGCTCGCTGCAGCTCTGGCAGTTCCTCCTCACACTGCTGGACAACCCAGCCAACGGACACCTGATCGTCTGGACGGGACGCAACATGGAGTTCAAACTCATTGATCCCGAGGAGGTCAGTCATCAGCAAACCCCAGAACCTTACAATGAATAAAAGGAATTAGATAAAAGATATACAAAAAGTATACACTTATTTAGGATGATTCATGAAGGGTTTCTTGTCCTGCTCTTGTGTTCAGGTGGCTCGGCTCTGGGGGCTCCAGAAGAATCGGCCGGCTATGAACTACGACAAGCTCAGCCGCTCGCTGAGGTACTACTACGAGAAAGGCATCATGCAGAAGGTAAAGGACGTTCCTGTTCAAGTTCTGTTACTGCAAAACAGAGAAACAGAACAGAGAAAGGTGCATAAATAAACATTATTAATTCTTCTCTCCTCTGATCGGCTTCTCCTGCAGGTGGCTGGAGAAAGGTATGTGTACAAGTTTGTGTGCAACCCTGAGGCGTTGTTCTCCATGGCTTTCCCAGACAACCAGAGGCCGAGCTTGAAGGCCGACCCAGACGCCCTTCCACCCGCCAGTGAAGAGGATGCCCTCCCCCCGCCCAGTCATGAGGAGGAGGGTCCTTACCTGGCTGAAGGAGGGGAGCAGTGTATCCAGGGACTGGCTTTCCCTGACAGCTACCCATACTAGACTCAACAGCCTGGCAGCTGGAGTGAACACGAGATATTTTCAATAACAGGAACCTGAAATTACTGAGCAGTGTTTGAGATGTTCAAAATGTACAGCCACATTAAGTATGTAACAGAAAAGTTTTGCTTACGAAATCCTGATTCTACCTAAATCTCTGGGACTGTTAATTTGAAGTCACTCCCTTAGCGAAAATGCAATTGTTTGTCCAGAATTACTGCAGCTATGATTTGGTTTAATATGTTACGATGGTTTTAGGGCCACTGTTTGCAAACACACAAAAATCTGATATTTCAAAGAGAGAAAAAGTAATATTACCAGAAATACATAATCTTAAAGGTGCAGTGTGTATAATCTAGTGACATAGCAGTGAGTTTGCAGATTGCAATATTCTTAATTTCAGGTGATAATGCAATAATTAAAACTGCAAAAATAATCAGAATGTTGTGTCACAATATTTTAAGTATAAAGATTTAATTTTACCTGAAAATATCATGACTGGTGAAATGGGACAAATTATAGTATTTTGAGGGAAATTTTTTAAAAATTCTTGTAATTATTGCTGAAACTCATAAAGTGATGGCTCTGATAACAACCCCACAGAGGTTAAATACCAGTCTGAGAGGTGAAACTATCTATAACCCAGAAGTCCAGTTGCCCTCAGTTCAGCTCACTTTGAATAACCGTGACCTGGATGTCATAAAACTGACTTTCTTTTTTCTCAATATATTTCAGTTTTACTCTCAAAGTCTTATTCCTCTATCACAGTGGCCCTAATACTCAGTTGTAATTTGTAGCATGGCCGTCGCTGTAGTTGTAAACTCTGGGATCTGTGTTTCAACCAAAAAATATCTCCAAGCCATGTCACTCCTTCACTAATTTACTTGTAATTTTTTTTTTTTTTGTGGGGGAGGAAACCTTTTACTGCTTGAAAGGGACACACATATTTTCCAGATGTTTTAGTCCTCCTATAAACATGTATATTGAAATGTCTTTTGTGTACTTTTTCTTGTTTTCAAAGCTAATATTTTTGGCATTATATGGACTTGTAAGTTTTTCCTATAACTGTTTTATGACAAAGGTACTGCTACTATTTTTGATTCTGTAATACTGCCACGATGATGCTTCTATTAAGCATGGACTTTCTTACAAACAGCTCACCAGTTATTGTACCGACATAGTTTTCTGCATTTTGTATAGTTGATTTGCTTCAATGTGTAGAAAAGGTGTATAATTATATATGAATATATTTTTGCAAAACGCCTGCGTTTGCTTGAGCTCCAGAGTTTAGCCTGCTAATGTGTTGCATCGATTTCTGCCTCTCTGAGGTGGAGTGACCTTATCCTTTGAGTCCTGCAGATTTGCAATGGATGTAATGGTATATTTTGCTATATGATCACATGACAGGCAGGAGAAGGATTACTGACACTGGTGTGACGTCTACCCTCAGATACTGTATGTGTGCCTTCTGTTGATCTTTACTGATAACAATAAACTATTTTACTCTTTTCTTTCTCTTTTTTTTATCAGTTCAGGTGTATAACCATCTTTATGAACCTTTAAACTATATTTAACTTTTTTAATCTAGAGAAACCAAAGATGTCGGCCACTAAAAAAACAATTTATTTTCACTGTATACATTTCCTTAATATTACAAATGTGCAATACAAAAACTATGACACATTCCTCAATATGTCATCAACAAAAATTACCAAGCCTGTGATGGTTGGAGGAAGTGAGTTGTTTTTTGTTTTGTTTTTTTTTTTATTGGACTGAGTTAATTCCATGACTCACATAAATGTCTATTTGGTTAATTTACCCTGCAGAGAGACAGATCAAAAAGCTGTTAATTATCTCCTTAACTCCCTCTTGTTCGTTCCCTGTGAGGCAACAGCGCCATTTGCAGGTTGTAAAGAGAAGTGTATTTAAAAAATCATAGCAACATGTTCTTTCACCATGCAGAATATGGTTGCAGGAGTTTGTGCTGCTCTATATCCCTCTTGGCTTTGTACTATACAATAAACAAGGTTGTGTTATTACCACAAGGGCTCATGTCCCCATTTTATTCTGATTGGGCAATGCTGGTGTTCAAGGGAAACCTTGCGACTCCATATTTTGTTTTGGACATATTAGATATTTAATTATCAGCGACAAGAGAATGGGTTAAGCCTTGTGTTTCTGTTGAACTTGATAAAAAAAGGGCCCCTTTTTCCCCGGGGCCCCAGATCATCCGTGTTTTTTCATATAGTATGAAAATAGATCACAAATATTGCTTTAATTCACAGCCAGTCCATTGTCTCATCCAACTGGCCACTTTTTTTTTCACATATACTGTGTGGTCGGTGAGAACCCCTACAATTCTGTGTATTATATCGTCCAAGAGAAAATAAACTAGTGGTTCATCTGTCTAAGAGACGATCTTTGAAAGGGCTTATTTCCCATGATGCATTGCGACTGACAAAAAGTTATAAATATTACCTAAAACATGCAGGGCAGTAGCTCTCCAGGAGCAGGATCGGGCACCCCTGGGGTACAGGCACAACCTAAACAATGAAGGATCCTCACACAAAATGACTATCCTCCCTACAGTAGACTACAACTCCACTAAATCAAAGAAACTAAACTACAATGTTACACAATAAAACCAGTTGATCTCAACCCAAATATAAAAAGGCTGTACTAAAATGGGACATTAGCAAAAAGCAGTAGCAGATGGCAACCCACAAAAACAGACCCAGAGTTTAACACCTGCATACACTAAAGAATAAAATGTGTCCAGGCCCCAACATCCAAATTGAAGGCTTAAATGCCAACAGGAGAGGTGGTGTGGTGGCATGGTTGAGTGTCTCCAAGGGAAGCTGGGAACTTTCTGGTCGTAGGGTCGAATCTTGTGCAGTTTTAAAGCGCTTTATCTAAATTGAA
>JANJYP010022191.1:0-13659 GCA_024605115.1 Rastrelliger brachysoma | reverse complement strand
CTTCTTTGCAGGATGAGTAAAATGACTGAGTTTTCAAACATGTGTGGTCACAAGACCAATGTCTTATGGTTCCCTAGAAATAGTAAAATTTTGTTAGGATGAATTTATAATGAAGTAGCCAGTATTGTATACTGAGGTACCACAGTCAGAACAGTTTGGTGTTTGGCTTGTCAAGATACTCATACTCCAAATGTGACAGTTCTGGAACAATCACTTTTTGGAGTAAGAATTGCTGGCACAGGTGGTCCTGCATATTTAAGTATGCAGAGTCTGAGAATATAGGATACCCCACCAAGAGTATATAACTTAAAGAGATAAAGATGCGTGATAAAGCAGAGCAGAAAGTATATTTTCCTTTTAAGTGTCATGCAGTGGAAGTGTAAAATAGCATCAAATGGAAATATTCAGTACAAGTAATATTGTTAAGTACAAAAGTACCTCAAAATTATATGTAAGTAATGTGCTTGAGTGAATACTTTCCACCATTGTAAATATATTGATAATGATATGAATGAAAATACAATGAAGCTTGAGATACTTATCATTTATGAGTCATGTGGAAGTAGAAAACATCCTAAAACATATATATTCATGAAAGTTGATTTATTAATTAATCAAAAGTATGATATTTCTGGACACAAACCTTTTTAGCACTACATTTAATGCACATTGCAGTAAGTAATTCATTTACATGTATGTTTTTCACACAAGGTCATTGGAACAAGCTTCCAGAAGAATGAGGAAACCTTCACGATTACTTCGCTCTTTCTATGCAACATTCTTCCTAAATAGAGACAGCAGAAATGCAGTTATGATTATGAATAGATAGTGACACGTGCTTTGGGGTGCCCTGTCATCATCCTGTAGGCCAGGTGTACTGGTTCAGTCAGGTTAGCCTTAAATGTGTACAGGTGAGTTTTCCCACTGCTGGGACTGACATTGTAGAAGCTCAACCTGTGGGTCTTGAAGCTCAGCCTTATTTCTAGCCTGCGTGATACTGTGGTCCTCCTCAGTGGTACATCATGACCCTGCTCAAAGGCTGTCAAACGATTGTCGAACCACATCAGGCACCAGGAGCTCCGGCTGCTTTCCAGAGCAGAGGGCAGCCCGACACGTGCTAGCTTCCCACTGTAACACATTCCAATGATCCATGGGGAGACTTCAAGCTCCACCTCCCAGCAGTGGTCACCTTCAAAGAAGCTTTGGGTGCTTAGAACCTGGAAGAAGCTGGTGAACCTCTGAGGAGAAGATGGGTATGGCTGTTTGGTAGTGCTGAAAGTGACTGTCTTCAAGTCTGCTGAGAGGATCAAATTGGGATGGGCTGTTTCTGGGTCAAATGTCACCTCTGAAGGGTTGAAGGTGTTTCGAAGGGATCGCTGAATCTCTCCAAGTCTCTCCCTCAGCTCAGTACTCATGTGTTCCAGTTTGGGACAGGCTCGAGCTGGGTTTAATTTGGATTCCACATGGTCTTCGTCTTCTTCCACAGGTTTTGCCATCAACTCCGCAATTTGTGGTTGTAGACTTTGAAGCTCGTCTGTAAATGCAGTCATGTCTTCTTCACAAAGAAGAGACTCTGCTCTGAGCACAGTCTGCCTCAGCTGCTTTGTCAGCTCAGAAGCTTGACTGACTCGGCTGCATATACTGGCCTCACCTGGACGAAGCTCTTCTTCAATCAGCTGCGTCACCTGTGCGCTGTAGCTCTGTGACAAATCCATTATCTGCCCTAAAAGCTTTGATATCTTTTCTCTTTGCTGAGCATTAGCAGCAGTCAAATCCACTTCCAGCTCCCTCTCTTTCTTCCACACACTCTCTGCCATCTCCAACTTGAGGTTCAGCTCTGTGATTTGAGAGGCCAGTCTGAATTTAGGTTCCTCCAGTTCCACATTGCTTTTTCCACTGCCTTGTTCTTGATCCAAAGAGGATCCACATCCAATTTGAAAGCCATTTCCCTCACACACTGAGGTCACCTCCTGACTTACTCCAGTCGCTGTTTTGCCCTGGTGATAGTTCATATTGGATTCATCCACAATAGGATCACTCTTGATTTCATGACTAACATCAAGAAGGTTTGCGGAGGGGTTGTCGTTCCCTGCAGTGGTTTTGTAAGTCTCAATGATGCGGCACATTTTTAAGCTTTTCACAATGTCTTTGGTTCCCTGGTATTCTGTCTGGCACTCAGGGCAGCTGTGTTGGTCGAGGCCTTCTCCCATAGTTTGAATGCAAGTAAAACAGTACACATGACCACAGGGCAGAGAAACAGGCTCAGAGAAAAGCTGCAAGCAGATGGGGCAAGTGAGCTCTTGAGCCAAGGCTGCTGGATGGTTCCTTGCTTTGGTCTCACTCACTGACATAATTAAAGGCTCTGCAACAGACAATTTAGGGTTAAGACTTTAACAGTACAGTTTAAACTTTATTAAATAATTTGTGACCCACCCTCCTCCCCCGCCCCACCACCCACTTCCCCCGTACATAAGGACATGACCTGAGTGTAGTAGATATGGCATTGTTTAATATAGACACACTGTCCTTTTTTTTGCAGTTGCAGAGGAAACTGTCGAGGTTAGTGACACTACCATACATGACTAAGCACTATCCGCACGAAGCCATACCTTATGCATGTAAAATCTCCATAAAATTAAACAAAATACATTTTTTAAAAATGACCAAAATGTAGACAGTCCAGTGTTGCATAAAGTTTTGTACCCTGAAAATTATTTATTTCAGTTGCAGCAATAAGTTTCCAAACGGCTGCAATAAAAACCTATAAATGTTTCCGGGAAGTGTTTACTTTGCAGTTAAGTTTCGTTTTTCAACCAGTTTTCTTGAATTTAATTAATCAGTGTTCTCTTGTTAGTAGTCTACGATTCCGCTACAGGGCATCGACTTGATTTAAAATCTATTTAGATTTGTTTCATTATAAATTTAATCGACCTACATATTATTCATGTGCGCATCATATCATCCGTATCATTTCAGTCGCAGGCGCAACTTCTCTACACAAGACCTGTAGATGATCCGTCATTATTTTAAAAAGATAAAACACATTAACCCGCAACAAACACTTACCTGTTTACCAGTAATGTCTCGTGTAAATTCTTCCTGCTCAGGTAGAGACAATAAAACGCACTGACGCAGAGATAACCGGTCAGACCCTACAACGCCTTTCATACGCAACTTCACCTGCCCCACTAACGCCTTCTTGGCCAATCGATGTTGAGCAACGTCTTGTTCAAATTCATCTGTTGTTTTGATTCACCGAAACTTAAGCAACTCTACCTTACACAGTGATTACCATGCCATCGCATTTGGTCTATAGTCTACATTTTATAAAGAAAGAAAGAAAGAAAGAAAGAAAGAAAGAAAGAAAGAAAGAAAGAAAGAAAGAAAGAAAGAAAGAAAGAAAGAAAGAAAGAAAGAAAGAAACTGTACTCTTAAGTATAAAAAAGGGAAAAGTGTATATTTAATAACTTTTTGGTCAGATTACATAAAAACTGGAGGTCAAACAAAAAGAGCCAGAGTTACATTTTATTGTTTGTATTTATACATTTGGTTTAAAAAGTAGCAACAAATTCCACAGCTTTACTCAATCCACTCCACACAGTCCATCAAACACTTCCAATATAATAATAATAATAATAATAATAATAATAATAATAATAATAATAATAATAATAATAGTGTTATTATATTATAAAGGCACAGCGCCGGGCTTAGACTAGGCTCTAAACTTCCATGGAAGGTCAGTTTACACATCTCTGGAACAAAAGTCAGTCTGACCCACCTCCCTCCATTCACTTCTTGTGCAAACATTTCTAAACTTGGTAGTGCAGTACCTGAACGGAAGACATGAAATGTGCATGCTGTAGTTTCACAATGATCACCATCTCTATCAGATTGACTTCTTGTTGCAGTGTTTGTGTATTAAACCCAAATAAAGCTGTTTTGCCTTACAACCTGCAGGCTGACGTGCAGCCTTAAATCTAGCCTCCCATCCAGAGGTAAAAGTAATTAGGAAACCGTCTTGTGTTTGACAAACGGACACTGACAGCAGAATAATACTAAGGATTTCTCAGGGTAAACCCCAGCTATAAAATATTTGGTTGCTTGGTTTAGCTTAAAAAACCTCCCAGACACACTCAAATCTAAAGACGTTCCCTGTCATCAACAGCACACAATCTCTCACATCTGCACTAAATAAGGGATAACCCTTGTTTGATTTGGTCAGATCACTGCTATGAGCGTTAAGCTGCCCTCTGAAAAATTCCAGTTCAGTCGCTGAAAACAGGCAATTGTTGTAAACACAGTTTTGGCATTTGCAAGATTAAACATCTGAAAAAGGGCATCTGATAAAGCTCAAAATCCATTTCTATAAAAATTAAGTTTTTGGTTTTTTTTGCTAACATGAGTGAAACTGTTAAGAGTCATCATGCAAATTTATATTTGGGAATGTCTATGCTACATACAATAACAAAAAACTAAAACAATATTTATCTTGAGAAAATTGAAGGCATACTGATCCAGTTGCTCACATACAAAACATCAAAATATCAAATGTAACAGCCCCAAGATTAAGTACTGCATGATGGTTTATACACTCATTTTTGAAATGTGGAGTCCATGCATATCATTACTTAATTTGGTTCCTTCATTGAGTGCATTATAAGAAGGGACAGTTGCCTCTTTATGTGCCATGTTTATTCAGAGGCTCATAAACAGGCACTACAGTTGGCAGATTGATCAAAGGCGGTATCCAGGCATGCTGGGAAAATGCTCTGATATGCCTTTCTGGAAAAGGAGTAAAGAAAGACTGAATGTGTGCTAATGTGCTTGCCATAAAATGTGTGTGTGTGTGTGTGTGTGTCCACAGCTACAGTGAATCCAGGTCTACTTCTGGCAGAGGTTCCTTCCAGTAGGCGAAACTGCTGTACTCAGGACAGTCAAAAGAAGAGCTTGTGCTTCCTTCGACAGAAAGCATAGGGAAGAAGTGCTCCACCAACTCACTGAGGTGACTGTATCTGCAAAGCACACGAACACAAATGACTGTAAAAAGATGACTCACAATTACATTACTAAACAGGCACAAACGTGTCTGTATATGTCCTCAGAAATAGTGGTTATATAAGTTAAATAATCAGCGTAAAAAAAACAAACAGAAAAAAATATTCCTTCTGTCTACATGTTCTGTTGCACACTTACGAGGACTTATTTCCTTTAGTCTTCTCTTGGATGAGCTCTCCTTTAGGGTTGACAGTAAATATCCTGGTGTCAGGCACGCCAACTTGCTTATAGGCATAAGCATCCTGCAAAAGCAAGTAACAGCCAGTAGCCTCAGTGACACTTTAAACTTTGCAGTATCTATGTACACAAGAGGGATTGTTTGGCCAATAAGTGCCAATTCATAAATCATTAACCAGTGTTATTTTTATCCACAAGTAAGCTGACTTTCATTTCTACTTGTGTATTGTAGAATCAAATCATAATTACATAAAATTCATCAAAAAGACAGAAAAGACGTCTTATGATTATGGAGAAAACACAGCTCTGTCACTGCCAAACATGCAACTTAGCACCTGGATAACCTTGGCTTAATATAGCCCTCTTGCTGAAGGCTATTGCCGTACTGAGAGCCAGAGCCAATTTACAGTGCTGCTTACGTTGGTCCTGTTGCCGAAGGCCGCATAGAAGGGCTGTCTCTGAGGGTTGAACAAGTCCCTGATGTCACTGAGGCAAGCGATTTTAAACACCTCCGGCTTCTTCTCAATCACCTCCCTGCACAGGTCAGGACAGACAGTTGATAGTCAAAAGGGATTTGTGATTTTAACTCCTTGCACACTTTTAAATTATTTTCAATACAATATAGTCTCTGAGTATTTGTGTACTTAATGACTTTTTGATGTAAACGAGTGGCCGCTAGAGATGATCAGCATATGATTGGTCTGCACATTGATATTTTAATCTCAAGAACAATTTCTTGCATACATTATATAGTTTTTTGATGAGATATTTCATATGCCGATCTGACTTAATCAACCATATGACAGAGTAACTGAGTAATCCCCCTGAACATAGATGAGAGTTTGTGAAATCAATAGAGGTACTGTTCTCCAGATAGGACAGAAATATGACACAATCTCTAAACACACTCAGTATGTGTATTCGTTACCTGTGTAGAGCTGAGAAGAGGCTGCTGGGAGCCAGCAGTACTGGGCCTTTAGGAAGAACAGTTCCTTTATCGTTGACCCACTGCAGGTAGTCCTTAGTAATGGCGGCCATACCTATAGCTCGGGCCGAACAATACAGGAACTTATAGCCATTTCTGAAAGGAAAAGGTTAATGGTGTAAATATTTGTTTTATAACATTTATTTATTAAAACAGAACAACTCCTACATTTTTAATCATACTACGACTGTAGAGTTTAATGTCGTTCTATTACCATTATCACTGCTGCTGATGATTAACTAACACTATCATAACCATGTGACCTAAAACATGCCATAAATCTGCCCCCTCAATAATTTAAGTTAGGTCAGTGTGAATTCTCTACTACTACAACTGCTATGGGTGATGTTCAAGAGATTTTCTTTTATACACACACACACACATGTATTTCTTCCATTACAGATACCATATTAAATTTGGACTCTGTTATCTAACACTATTGTAGCAAAAGATCACTTCAAACAAAATTGAGCCTTTTAGCAATTAAACAAAGAATTGCAGTTGTAAGCACCACAAAGAACATGTTAAAGTTGGGACAAAACAGAAACATCTGGCAAAGCAGATTTAACAGCCAACTGCAGCTAGAATGACATTAGCATGAAGTCATCAGCAAGAGGTTAAATAGACATGTTTTTGATTTTCTGGTTTAAATAATGCATGTAAAAGTTCAGGATAAGAAACTCATTTAAAAAAGGCGATCATTTCTATATCATTGGGGACAATCTCACAAAAAATGAATGCTACCTACTGGTGTATTTTGTGGTAGAGTTTGGCAATGCCTTGGTGAGTCCAGTCTTTGCCAAACTGAGGTAGAATATGACCAAGAGCATCAGACCTGCAGAAGACAGCAAAATGAGGACAACTAAAAATGCTTTCACAATGCCAATTCATACATGCACAATGTTAACACCACAAAGCTGGTAAATAGGTTACATTTTTATAGTGTTTTTATCTGATTTACCATTCACTGAGCTTTACAACACATGCAATTCACTACAGAACCTGTCTATGAACTCATTTAAAAAGGTAATTGTCTATTGGACTATTACTGCACACCAGCTTGCAAGGAAACATAATTGTTGTTACTTTGTGATTGTGCCGTCTATGTCTGATATGATCACGTGATCATCCCAGTTCCACAGGTAGATGGTGGCCTCACAACGACAGGTACCCTGGTATTGAGTTGTCACACTGAACACGACCTTGTTGGCTCCATCACGCAGGTTTAAGTGCTCCTGTTTAAGGGAGAGTACAGTTAAGAAAACAATACTGCAAATGAACTTTTCTTCCTCTAAATAGAAGAATAAAATGTATTATGTAAGCGTGTCTTACAATTTGTTTAGAGGTCAGACGAAGTGATTTGCGGTACATTTGGCTGATACACTGAGCGGTGCTTAGAGTGTCTGTTGATAGGCTGGAAGGGATGATGGCTTCCCGGCCGAGACCTGCTGCCTCGTCACTGTCAATATCATCCAATGTGGCTCTGTGGAGACACCATAGATGCGTTAACACTTGCTGTGTGTATGAATTATTTTTCTCTGTCATACTGTATAAATTCACTGATAACTAAGCAACACTGAAAAATGATGATTGAGTGATTTGTTTTTGAGCAGATATCTTAAAACTTAATCACTGTAAAACACTGACTCAGCTACTCCTGGTTTGAAATGATTATGAAAAGACGAACGACCACATTTTACAAAACATTGTGTATTATCTCAATAAATTACTTAATTGTTATCATGGTTAAAGCTTTGGCACCCTCTGGTGGTACAGTGCATGGTGTTTCAATAAAAAGTCAAAGTCCACATTTTCCAAAATTAAAAAAAAATTACATATTGTATTTGCATTTTCTTGCCTATGTAAGGACACTATGCAGATTCCTAGATAGTTCCTCTGTAGATGAAGTGTGGCTCACAAAGTAACTACATATTTACAACTAGGTGCTTTTCAAGGTTCTTTGGCTTTTGCATGTTTTCTCCTAACCAATTCCTCTGTTAGTAATGTTGTTATTATTATAAATCATTTTTACATTGGCCTGTGAGCTACAGACAAAATAGTTTTTCTGGACAAAATCTTTATAATAATTATATTAAAAAAACATAATAATGATGAATAAAACATATAGTTAGTCCATCATTAGTCTTTTCAGAAATAGCTGTGGATCAGCAGGACATTCACTAGATTCCAAATGAGATACAGTGTGTGAGATTTTATAATTTATTAAAATGTGTTAGATCATTTCTGAGTGAGGTGACTTACTTTACTGAGTCAGGAATTTGGGATAGTGGTTCCTCAAACTCTTCCTTTGAATTCTTTTGCTGAAAAGTGAGGAGAAAACATGTTCATATTCTATCCAAGAGCATTGTTCAAGTGGCAACAACCAGCTACTTCTGACCTAATCCCCCGATGGCTTAAATGTATCCATCCCTTATTCCTTTTGTCTCATGTGGAAAGAAGAAGGCAAAACAAAATCTAGCCAAGAAGGCTACACCCATAAAACCTGTTAAACTTGCAGCACAGAACATAACCATATAAATAAATGTAAAATTAAAGCCCTTGTGAAACGAGTTGACACAATGCTAATTAAGCATACAGTACCATCATGTGACATTTCTGCAGAGACTGTTTGGACATTAATCATACTGCTCTTCTGTATTTTCAAAATGTTATTTGGTAAAATGAGTTAAATACTGAGACAAGTCATTTCACAGGGGTTTGGTGATGCTCAAAACTATTAAACCACTGTGTTACAGCTGCAACAGTAGGGTTACAGTCAGTGGTATGCTGTCCAGTGGAATATCTCAGCCCTCTCAGCCAGCTGAGCACCGCCCGTCCCTTTACCCTCACTGCCAATCCCTGCACTACAGCTTTAGGTATAACAGATGGATTATGGTGCTTAATTATTACATATGCAAATATTTAACTTTTTGCTTTTTAACACAAACATAATGGCAAACAAGTAGCAGGAGTTCTTTAGTATCTACCTGGTTGTTGTCCATATCTCTTCTCCTCCAGGAGAACCACCAGCGTCCAGACTTTTTGTGCATTTTGTCTTTCACCAGCCTCTCTACAGTGCTCTATAGGACACACCAAAAACGGAATGAAAACTAACTAACTAACTAACTAACTAACTAACTAACTAACTAACTAACTAACTAACTAACTAACTAACTAACTAACTAACTAACTAACTAACTAACTAACTAACTAACTAACTAACTAACTAACTAACTAACTAACTAACTAACTAACTAACTAACTAACTAACTAACTAACTAACTAACTAACTAACTAACTAACTAACTAACTAACTAACTAACTAACTAACTAACTAACTGATGCAATAAAAATGATCAATATTATTAGGGTATAGTGAAAAAACAATAAAATACCTTGGGTAGATTCTTCTGGAAAGTTGTCATTGATAGGACCATTGGAGCAGCCACTGCCCAGTTATAATAGCTGCAAACAAAGAAGCAGGTGATGGACAGTCATACACATAAACTCATTGAGAATGACCATTGGAGCAACCTCATGGGACATAACTAATAAATAACAACTTTTTGAATCTACACAGTGATTGAGAATTGCAATTTTATAGATTACTATAAAATATCTTACTTGGAGTTAATGCAGATTACGAGGCTTGGATCCTCAATGATTCCCGGATTGTTGACAAAATCTTGGTATGTCACAATGTGCTCCTTAAACTTTTCTGGACAAACAGCAAAAAAAATATATATATATTTTCACTCCACTGTGAGAATATGGCCATATTTCTTCATGCTACACTCTTAATCAGACTTACCTTTAGTGATTTGGCTGGTGTCGCCCTCTTGTCCACACAGGGACATGCTGACATCCATATTGTAGGAGGTAGAATCTGACAGGTACTCTGTGCCACTGTCCATGGCTCCGCTACCCACAGACTGCGGTGACTGACTGCCTGAGCGGGAGCCCAGCTCTGCCCCCTGTTGAGATGCTCCTTCTGCCTCACTGCAGGGAGACCAGACACTCAAAATCATTTAACTGCAAATTTTCCACATTAGACAGCAACACTTAGTTATTGTATAAAAAAGACAATTACTGGATTGTTTTAGTAGAAATCAATCATTTTGGAAGTGTGACATCACTGAATAGGTCTTTTGTGTTTGGAAACTGCACATATTTCAGTTTGTCATTTTCTACAATATGAATTTTTAAGAATATTCATGTCTTCTCACCTCTTGGGGAAGTAAAGTGCTGCCACCTCAGGGTTGAGAGATGTCAGATCATCCAAATAAATATCTGTTGGTCCCAGATGGTGATTACGTTTCCCTGTGACAGAACAGCGCATGAAGTGATGATCATGTGGCACACACTCTTAAATGACTGAAATCATGCTTACAGTGTGCAAACCCAATAAACACCTTTCTTCCTGTCCTGCTGTTCCACTTTTGCTGATCCCTCCAAAGAGTTTGCTGACTCTTCTGTAGTAGCCCAGCTGGCTCCATCAGCTTTTGATGCAGCCTTGTTGGTCAGTAAACCTATCACTGACCCATCAGTCACTACAGGCCCGCCGTCCTCTTCTCCTCCCTCAGCGCCGGGATCTATCCCACTGTCCCCCTCACTGACAGGACCACTCCCAGTAGAACCCTGTTCACTTTGCTCAGATAATGCACCTTGCTGTTGTAGATTTGTTGATTCTGCACAGATAATGTTCCTGTCTGCTTGGACCATTGTCACAGTGACGCCACTATTTTTACTTCCAAGGCTAATTGTATCAGCCAAAGTGCTAGCATCTTCAACACTGACTGTACTTACTTTGCTAGCAAGGGACTCACCATCATTAATTAAACTAACTGAATAATAGAGTGTGTCTTTGCTCTCCTCCTGCACATTTGTGGATTTTGGTGCCTGAGTTGAGTCTATATTTGTCTTTGCTGATGATGCACATGACTCAGAGAGGCCACTAGGAGTGGAATTGGCAATATTATGGTCTTTCTCTGATGATAATGGTGTGGCTTGCACTGAGTGGCTACCTAGGTCTAGGGAATGAGTCCTGGGTTGTGGTCTGACCACTGTTACACTGCCCACTCTGCCACAGCTGATCACGGGCTCATAGCCCATATCAAACGAGTCTTGTCTCTGAATGGTACGAAAATGAGAACTGTTTGAGGGGGAGATGTGTTGCAACTCCACTGGTGTCTTCTCCGATTGACACAGCTGCGTGGGGGAGGGCAGAGAGAGTGTGTCAACATGACAGTCTCCACGCACCACAGCACATGCAGGCTGCAATAACACATCTACATCACTGTCTGTGTGTATTGCCATACCATCGGAAAACCTCCCCAGTTCCACTGCATCTGTGGCCCACAGGACTCTTGGGGTTTGACCAGAAGCTCAGAGTCACTCTTGGGAGAGGATGGCCGACTATAGAACACACTGCTGCAGAAGAGAGATAAACAGAAAAACATAGCATTGGAGAACATAACATAACAATAACTCAACAATGGAGCATCCTTCAAAGGACCTCACGAGGGATCGGGGATGTGCAAAGACGATATGTATGGATTAAAAAGACAAGACACACTATATAAATCATTATAACTCTACCTCTCTTGACAGACGCTAATTAAAACTCTGTAAAGCTGCTCACAAATACATAAATCAATAAAGTTATTTTAAAGATTAACTTTCCTCACCTTTCTGAGGGTGACTGCTCTCCGTCTGAGTGTGGATGAGTGTCTCTGCTTTGCGGTGAGCCCAGGTCATCATTTGGTTCCTCAGATATTGAGAAGTACACTGATTTACTTGAACACAAAGACACACACAGATATTTATTAATTACTGAGTAAACTTTGAATGTGTGAAGACATTTTCAAGTGGTACAGCTTCACTGAACAACATTTTTAAAATGACCATTGAACAAAAAGGACTCCCTGTAAATGGTTGCCTTTATAGTTTCCAACTGCTCTGAACTGAAATGCATTACTCACATTTTTACTAAAAGAGTCATTCCAAGAGGTAATTCTAGCTAATTACTGCTAATTACTTAAAACCATAAGACCATTATTAACAGCATCAGCATCAAAAGACTGAATACTGGATAACTGCTACAGAGGTAAAGGGCAGGTGATGGAGTGAGTTTCAGTATCATGAATGCATCAGTAGAAGTTTGGGACCAAGATGATAAGATACACAAAGTAACATAGATGTGAGGTATGATTTCCATTGAGAAACTGAATCTAGTTTAGAATCAAGACTCCTTTTGCAAATGTAACTCAAACCTTCAATCGTACCTTCTTCTGACAGGGCATTTGTAGAAAGAACCATAGAATAAGAAGAACTTCTTTTATCCTCAGTGGTGTTGGTTTTATTTTATTTTTTATAAATGAATGCAGGTTTTTGAAAATTCTCTTGCCTTTTTATTATTTTTCACCAAACTTAATCTTATTCTTCTTATCCTTTTTAACTTTATTTTTAATATATTATTGTCGCATGCATCTTTTTGTCATGTGTTTGTTGAGTGTATGTGTTTTACTGTTGTATGTAAGGAGAAAATCATTGCATTGTCTGAACTGTGTTTTTACTATGCATATAACAATCCATTTCTTATATCTTTATGGACTGACCTGACTTGCAGTGCTGTGACAGACTCTTCTTTAGCAGGACTCTCCTGTCCGTTCTGATCACTTTCTCTCTCCCACTCCTTCTCTCTTTCTCTCTCATCTGACGACGAGCTGACCTCCTCTCTTAGGTGATTGTCTGAACGCATGCGTTTGCGGCGGCGTTTCTTCCTGCGGGCACCAGACCCAGCAATGGAGGATCCCTCAAGGGACTCCTCCATGTCTTCAGGATCCTCACAAGGGATTGGGGATGTGCAAAGATGAGCTGGGACTTCGGACTGTGGGGGATAAAAAAAAAACAATGTGGAGGCTTGAGGCCAAAAATGCCAAACCAATGCTATTTTAACTGATCATTTAAAGAGGTAAAGTCAATGAATCTTAAAACGTTGGTCAACCTACCTCCAGGTTTTCATTTTCTTCCACAAAAAAAGCTTCTCCATTAACCCCTAATTTCATGTGCAGGTCCACCGATTCTCCATTTATCTCAATGTCCACCTGAAACACAGTGACGATCAATACAAGTCAAGGGATGACCAACACTAAACATACAGGCTATGTAGCATCAATGAGAATATTGGAGTGAAAAGCAAGATAGAGAAAGAACTCACAATTTTCTCTTTGGAGCGCAGCACACCCAGCTTGCCAAAGCGGACATGAAAGGGGGAACACTGGAACGATCCATCAGGCTGTCGCACCACAATGACATCAATCCCACCGGTGAGAGTGGCGGGGTTAAGGCCGCGGTACAGCTCCTTCACCGTCACAAACACTGTCTCCGCCAATTGGCCCACAATATTCATGGTTTGGGACTGGAAACAAAAAAAAAAA